>PVKS010001840.1:0-130780 GCA_004027875.1 Aplodontia rufa
GTTGAAGTCTTTTGTTTCTTGAGACTCCCAATGGTTTGGATTTATCTCTCTTGGAGAGATAATTTGATTATGATTATTTGCTTGTGTTGCTGGTTCTTATGTCGCATGCTCTAACAGCATTCTAGAGATACCCTGGTGTTTAAGCAGGTGCTACTCGCCCTACAGAATGGCGACTCTCCCCAGGTAAACATGCTTGACCGGTAGTCAAAGACGGGTATGCTTTCCTGTAGACTCATACCAACCTAAGACAGGGACCAGAGCCTTTGCACTCCTGGTTTCCCCAAGACGGGTAAGGATGCTGTCTGACAGGGAACAACCTAAGACAGGCATGGTCATTTTTAAAACAAAAAAGGGGGAGATGTCGAGGGCCATCCGGGGCTTTAAGAGCAAAGATGGCGCCTGGCTGAGAGCCAAAGGGCAGTGGCAGTTGCTACAGGGTTTCTCTTTAACAGCTACAAGGTTTCTCCTTAATGGCTGACATGTTCAACTGATCAGGCATTGGATGCTGCTTTCCATCTGTCTGCCTAGTAACAGGCATCCTATTGGCCACTTGTGATGTAGCTTTATGTTGATTGGCTATTAGAATGTATAAAAGGCACTGTTGATCTCCTTCCGGAGAGATCTCCAGGAGGAAGAAGAGAAGTAAGAATAAAGCTTTGCGTGCTGAACCCGCCTGTTTCCTCTTTTATTGTTGCCTCGTCGGTCGAGAGCGACAGGGGACTACAGGTGGACCATCCAAATCCCAGCTCTTAACTTCTCTGGTCCCTCATCTGTGAAAATGGGGATAACAGTAACTCTACCTCATAATGTTAATATGAGGATTAAGTTAAAATATTCACAAAAGTGCTTCCACTGATGCCTAGTAAGTGTGGTAGATGAATGTCCACACAGATGTACATATTCACATACATACAAATTTGTGAACTGCTATTCATGAGCTCCACTTCATATCTGAGAAAATGAAGCTTTTAGATTAACAACTTGCTCACATAGCTCAAAGGGGACAGATTTGGGTCCAGGGCTGTACCCTCCACACCACCTTCCAAGACAACTTGCATATAACCATACTTACTATCTTCCAAATGCTGTGTTTTCTAAGTTCTGCTGATCTATGTGGTGATTTTGAGGAACACTAAATGCTGTGCTCTAGTGACATTGATAAGTCACCACCACTAAGAATGTGACCCAGAAGACAGCTTCCCACAGGCCCTCAACTCAGTGACCCATGAAAATGAAAATACCACAATGCCACCATGGGGACTTCTCTTCTGTCCCCTGATAGATAACACTCTCTAATCGTCAGCCCTTCCATCTCTTATGGTTTACTTCCTGTCCTGGGCATATTCTTCCAAGCGATGCCTTTTTGACGAGTGCTAAAATTATGATAAAGATAGCAGATGTTCATGGAGGCACTACTCACAAGGGCCAAATGTGTAATCAACCTAAGTGTCTATCAGTGGATGACTTGATAAAGAAACCATGTTACATGTACACACACAGGAATACTATTCAACCATAAGAAGAGGGAAATCCTGCAGGCCACAGCAACATGGAGGAACCTGGAAGACATCATGGTAAGTGATAGAAGGGAGGAACAGAAAGACAAACACAGCATGATCTCGTGAAACTTTACCAAAGCCACATTTACAGAAGCAAAGAGTAAAATGGTGGTGACCAGAGGTCAGGGTGAGGAGGGGGAGAGTTGGTCAAAGGACACAAAATTTCTGTTACATAGGAGGACTTGTCCAGGAGAATAAACGCACAACTATAGTTAACAATGAATTTTATGTAGGTACTTAAAAACCACTCAGAGAACAGATCTTAAATGTTTTTACCACACATGCTCAAAAAAAAGGTATGTTAGGTAACAGATATGTTAATTAGCTTAACAGTCACTGCACACCACAAACATGTATCAAAACATCATTCTGTATGCCATAAACATAGACAACTCTAATTTGTCAATTTAAAAAAAAAGATGGTAGAGAAGCAATGACACAATGATTGACCTATCACTGGTCAGACCAAGGAACACATGGAAAAGCTCCACCTGAGCAGCTCTCCACTCCTTCTCCGCCTCCATCCCCTGTACTGCAAAGCTCATTCACCCAGACATTAGAACCCAACTGGCCCCCTGCTCTGGCCCCACCTCTTCCTTAGGCTCCAGACCCAAACACTGGCAAAGAGCTCTGAGCTCAGCTCCCAGCATCCGATTGTCTGCGGTCCCCACGATCAAGTGCAGCACCTTCACAATGGAGTCCACCTCCCTCCTCCCCTGACCATACACACACACAGTGAAAGCCCCACTCCGAACACACAGCCTGCTCCTTCCCACCTTCCAATGACTGTTCCTTCCACCTCTCAGCTTTGAGGGTTCCTAAGTCTTACATTCTGCCTCCTTGTTGCCCCTTCCTTTTCTCCATTTTCCAGGCCTGATGCACACTAGCACTTTACAAATGGACACCCCGATCCTGGCCCTCACTGCCTCCTCCCAGCTCCACCTCCAGGCTGTCATGCCTGCCAGCTCTCTCCTGGGCTGTTCCTCCCACCCGCAGAGTGAAGACCTCTGTCCTGGCCTGGACCTCGAGGCCCTCCACCGTGTGAACCAGACCCCACAGCAGACCGCCTTCTCGACCCTGTTCTGACAGCACCTCTCGCTTTCCCCTGATCACTTTAGTGCTTCAGCTTCTCTGCCTTCCTTCCCACTTGTCCCTTTCCACATCTGGAACATCTGCTCAGTAAGCTGTTGAAGAAATGACTGAATGGATTCTCCCATTCAATTCCATCCTTTGCCCTGAAATGGATTTGTTTAAATCCTACAGATTCAAGTATAGAAAATGAAAGCACGGGGATGGTGGGTGGCAGAATGTGTGCATCTGCTTATAGCAAACTCAGCTTGGCAGGAAAATCTCCTCATGACTTCAGTGGTTGGTCTCCTCATTCTCTGTTAAACCTAACCTTAGGCCTCCCAAAAGGCCTTCTTTTTTGCAAAGACAGAAATGAGTAATTTCTGGAGGATGAACTTACAAGGTGCAGGTTTGTTTGAACTATCCACCAGCCTTGCAGGTAACTTCAGGCTAACACTCCTGGAGAACACAGGATTCCACCCACTATGTCAGAAAGGTAGGAATATGGGTGGTTTCTTATTTCTTTTTTTGTTTTAATGCATGTGTAGAAACTGTCCTTTCATACTATTTTATAGTTTTAAAATTGGCTTGCCAAGACTGTGCCTTTCCCAAGGCCCCGCCTCCCTAACGGGTGCCTCCTTTGTACTAGCTCAGCATTTCACACCTCTACTTCTTATTCAGCAAGTGTTCACACAGATCCTGCCACCTGCCAGGCTCCCCACTCTCCAAGGATTTTACTTCAACACCACCTTGAACTTCAGTCATTTGTATGGGTGTCTCATGGACCTTCCCTAGGACTCTTCCCAGGGAGGCCCACTCTACCATTATTCATCTGCATGTGCTATATAAGCCGTGCCTTGTACATCAAAGGTATTAACATACTTGCTGAATTGAACTGATTTTAATGTTTTGCATAAAAATGCTCATTCTGGGCACACGCATTTCACCGCTGATTACCGCCACACTCTGCTTGATCTCATCAAGAAATCAGCATAGAATGCAATGGTGGGTATGCTTAAAAAATGCTTATCAGTTAAGATGCATACTGAGATATTTAGCAATAAAATGAGATGATGTCTGGGATATGCTTTCTGCTCTTGCAGATTAAAAAAATTGTATGTGTGTATGTGTGTGTGTGTATGGATGGGTGGGAAGACGAAATCAGATCAGCAAAATATTGATAGCTGTTGAAGCTGGTGGTTATTACTCCTAGTGTGAATATTTGTAAATTTCTGTTTTTAAAAGTTAAAAACAAACAAAAACTCACACAGACCTTTTGTAGAATACTGAGGCCAATCCAAGAGTGATATCAGCAATAATCCAATAAGGGGGATCTGCTTGCTAATCTGGATAACAGGACAGTATCTGGTCATATCCACACCATCCTGAAGCTACAGATTCCATAGCAATCCCACCCAGAAGGACTCAGGGTTAGGGATGTAGTGTTGTGGCAGAGTGTTTGACTTTCATAGCAATGAAAAGCTTTTAGAATCATTGGCTAATTTGTAAATCAAGTGTTTTGTGCCTACTGTGTGCAGAAATATGACCTAAAGTTTCTCACATAGATTTCCTCTCTTTACTCCCAAGACAATTCCTTGTGTCATTTTCCCCATTCTACAATAATAATGCTAGCATCTGGCATCATCGAGGGTTTTCTATTGCCAGCCACCATACTATATATTTTCCTTGCATTTTTCCTTAATCTTTACAACCACCATGTTTCCTATGACAATTATTTTTATATATGTTTCCAAATGAAAACCAAAACAAGCAAAAATGAAGCCTGGAGGAGCTAAGTCAGAAGACTAAGGACTTGCACAGTGTGTGAGAGCAGAATTACAGGGGAGGCTTTGGCTGCAAGGCCTGGCTCCCACTGTGACCAAATTACACCAGCTCACTGCACACCCAGGTGAGGCTATCAATGCTCAAAGCCTGCCACCTCCCAGAAGGCATAAGTGTCATATTAGCAGCAGTTTTAATCGTGTGTGACATGGGACCATGTTCCAATACCACCTCTGACACTCAGTTACCTTGGTACAGCTCATTAGACCAACAGGCTGGATACATGAGTTAGAGGAAACAGAAGGAATCCCATCTCTGCTGGTAATAGGTTTTTACTATCTTGAATTCGGAAGTATGTTAGAGGCAGCAAAGTATATGAACCAACTGTCAAAGAGTCGCCAAAATCATCACTTTTATAACAGTTAAATATTCTCCAACATTTCAACTGAAATGGCTATAAAGAAGAAACTACTATTATGGAGGGGGACACTACTGCAGTTGAGCAGCACCACTACCATGAGGACGCATTTAGCATTAGACATTTCAGAACAATAAAAATACTATCATTTGAATGGAACACCTATGCCCTACAAGCAAAGTAATACTCATGAAAGGGGGGTGTGTGGCCAGCTCAACCCCATTCCCTAATTCCTCTTGGGAGCAGCTCTTCCAGGACCCATTCATCCCACATTCATCCAGGCCCTAAAACACACTCCTACATCTAACTGGTTAAGAATTTGGTGGGGAAGATCCTCCAACACCACCAAGTCATCATCACTACCAGCAAGAAAACACAGTAAGCACCCAAGTGCCAGTTACGGTGCTTGGTACTTTATGTGCACCATCCTATTAAACCAAGAAAAGCAACGCCGGGACATCGCACACCTAGAAGATGTTGGAGTAGGACAACACAGGTCTCCCTGGCTCCAATACTTGGCCACATGCGCTTCTGTCTTCAGGGATAATCCTGGGCAGACAGCTAATAACAGTCAATCGAAAATACAGCACAGATCTAAATTTTATTTCTTATAGATGGCACAGAATTTGGAAGTTTCTACCAAGTACTTAGCAGATTAACAGCCCCTTTTAAAGAAAAATAATTACCTTCCTCGCTGGCACACTGCTGGAATAGGGGCCGGTCTTCCAGTGGGGAAGAATGCAAATCAGGTTCTTAAGACTGAATAGCACAAGCCGGCTCTGCCTCCTCCCGCTCTTGTTGCCGAAGCCCTGGAACCTTCTCCAATTAACACCACAGAAGCCTGGTACTTGGGGCAGAGAGCTCAACCATGAACTGATTAGTATCCAACTCCTGCCAAAGGCTCATTTAAGACATCTGATAGCAGAGAGAGATGGCTTAATGTGCAGATTAACTAGCCATTCTGCTAGGCTCCCTAAGTCTGAGCTATACACTAAATTGGATCAACACAAAGCAACATTTGTCCCCTCCAGTAATTCAGCTTCTTACAGAAACTCCTTCACACACTTAAGATTCATGCCCTCAGCTTTAATAGAGGGTGGATATAAGAAACAACCATTTAAATAATCATTAGGGCTTTTTGTAAAAGAACAGATGAAAGCACTGTCTATAATGTTACCCAATGCCCCCAAAATGAAAAAGCACATGATAAATTCAGGGTCAAGAAAAAGTTTGTCCCTTTGGAGTTTATGTTTTCCTTTCTCAGAAGAAAACTGTATAATCACATCTGTTTTTGTCTCAAGTCTTCAAACTTCAGAGGCAAATTTAATAACGAATTCGTCCTAACCACCTTGCAGTACCTATTCACAGATTTTTTTTTTATCCTTTTTGATCTTGATTTTATTTTTATGTCTCCTGCTTTGTGTTTCACTTTGCAAGCCAAGTTAAATCTTTTCACTCCAAAGTAGGACATAAATCCACTCCTAAAAAAAATAAAAATAAAAAAGAAGAAGAAAAATCACCGCGCACTTCCTGCCTGCTACAAGTGCTCCTTGACTTGCCAGACCATTCGCACTGTGGCCCTGATGTCTTCCCAGCTGACAGGATGGGACTCAGACGACCCCAGGCAACAGTACACACTCACTGAGCTCCGTGCACCAACACCAAACAAAGGAGAACAAGGACTGCCCAGCTTTTAGATGTCAACACTCCTGTGTTCCCAAGTGAAGCAGATTCCCAACGCCAAAGGTGTCCCCACATAAGATGACTATACTTAGAACAGACTTGGCCCTGGGCCATGATTCTCTCTATCTAAGCCATTTCAAACATCAAAGAAACAAAAGAAAAGAATAGAAAAGAAAAGAAAAGAAAGGAAAGGAAAGAAGGACAAGCGGGTAAGCTCTCATCGCTGTGGTAGATTCTATTTTCCAAAGAAGGCTGTAGCATCTCCCTACTTCCATTTCCTGCCCCATTTCCCTTCCTTATCCATCACATAAGAATTGAGACTACTCAAGCAGTGAGAAGCGCAAGCTGTGTGGAGAGATGTATGTAAAGAGAGAGCCCAGGGATTACGGTGACATGTCTACAAGAAAGCCACCTAGAAGGGGGTTCCAAGACCTAAGTGACCCAGCAGTCATCACGATATTAGAGATGGACCTTGTTGAGTCCTTCCCTGACCCCTGACCCGCAAAATAAAAAATATTGGTTTTCAGATGGGGATAAAGAGTGGTACCTGACTCACGGGGTTGTTGTGGGGATTAAAATTTTAATGCATAAGTATGTGCCTGTGCCACAGAATGTGCTGGACAAATGGTAAATATTATTCTCCATCTGTCAAGTGGCAAACCAAGTTTCCTGTAAGTATCAACAAAACCCAAGTTTGCTGCATGACAAACCTGGGGATCCAGCTCTGTTAAGAATGCTTCTGGGGGCTGGAGCGGTGGTTCAGCGGTTTCCACGCTTGCCTGGCATGCACAAGGACGCAAGTTCGAACCCCAGCACCACGTACACAACAAAGTTTCAGAGCAGTGAAGGCCACATGGAAAACTAAATAAAATTGATTCTCTCTCTCACTGTCCCTCTCTCTTTAAAAAAAAAAAAAAAAAAAAAAAAAAAAAAAGAATGTTTCTGTGAAAACATTCCATAACTGTGTAACCTAAGATGCCCTATATATCCCACAGGTCACCTGTTTGCCTGCTTTTTGTGGGTGGGTGATGGGTCACATTTCTGTTACCTCATTCAGCCCCAAGCTGCACGTGATCTGGAAGGCACAGCCATGTACACACATGCTACATTTCTAGAGACGACCATTTAGGGTGAGGCCAGGCACATCTGTTTCTGGGTAGAGAACCCAGCATGGAGAGCCTGACTAAATGTCTGCTGCTGTACTCATGCCCAACTCGTCTCCTGACAAATGTCCAAGCAGCTGCAAGGGTCTGAGTCATAGGCACAGGGAAGAAGGAAGAAAGGAAAAGAGAGCAGTTGTTTTTTACACCATTTAACACTCCTGGTAGGTTCATCTGTGTGCGAATACCTCTGACTACTCTATGATTTGAACAAAATTGCTTGCAATTCTGGTTTTCCTATACACATATTTTAACATTATCCATGTGCTGGTACTGGTTTATTTACCCATTCAGCCAATATTTATCGAGTGCCTATTTTGCACGGTGTCAGAAAAGGCACAGGGTTCTAAATACATCAGCATCAGTCAGGGAAAAGCACATTTATGATTGTCACAACAATGGTGCTGGCACTCCACAGGAAAACAAATGACAGGATCCTTAGGATAATAACTGAACCTTTTCCACACTTTAGTCTCTTTATTTCTTCTTGCTCTCTGGAGAACAGAGCCACCAACAAATCCCTTCCAGTTAAAAGAGCCCACGCTCTCCCAGAGCTCCCTTCCTGATGTCTGACAGTCCCTGCACCTCCCCCAGGGCATGCTGGGATCAATACGCAAGTACTTCAAAGAAACCCTCAAATTGGAGTGCATGCAGCACTTTCAGGAAAAAAATTCCTCGAACTGGGACTCAGAAGTTGGAGGGGCATGGGGAGGGGGCAGGGAGAAGCGACGCTGGAATTTGACAGTGCCACACAATGCACTGAGGATCAGAGCTGAGACAAATTCAGCTCCAGAGATGAAAAATCTTCTTTCGGTGCTGACAACATCTGTTGTATTTTGAAGGTTGCTAAGGAGAGTTCTAGCTGGGCCAACATTGTTCCAGTTCAGTACTTCATAGTGAGTCTCTCACACAAGGCTCAGACGGCAGGAATAAAAGCTCACCAGATAAACCTTGCTCCTTTTACTTTTCAGATATCAAAGGCTCACTTTGCTAACAGGGATGACTAACACCCTACCCAGCCACAACTGCAATTGGACTGTCCTTTCTGCTTACTCTTATTACTCTTCTCCCTGCCCCCTCTGTCCCCCCTTGCCAAATCCCCATCTTTGCCAAATAAAGGCCTATTGGGGACACACAGACAGTGAACACAGCAGTATTCCAACGGAAGATTTCCACGCAGAGAAGAGCTAGGTGTGAGCTGCACGTCATGGCAGAAGAATGTCTGGCAACAGACACAGAAATCATTTCCTGGCCTTTAAAGAATTGTTTTGCCTCCTAATAATCAAAGCAACACCTAATGCCTTCATCAGGGCCCAAAACACTCATGAGACAGAGAGATGAAACTCAAAAAGGGAAGAGCGTGATAGGTAAGCCTGTCCCGTTCTCGTAATAATGCAGATAGGAGGAAGGGTCCCCACACCTCGCTTGACCCCATCCTTCCTGGCTTAACTTGCAATTACAAGCCATTAACGAAAATCAGGAAGACTTTGCACACATTTTGCCCAGTGGGCAAACATGTAGGGAAAAAAGAGATGGGGAAGATGAACCTGGCAGAAAACAAGAGGTTATGCCAATGCCCACATTTACTACAAGCTGAGGACATGCTGATGATCGCTGCATACGTGACACGTGGCTATAAACGGGTGCAAGGTGACCAACTCTGTTCCTCTGCCAAGGGACCTGCACCCAGCTGAGAGAGACCCTGAGAAGAGCCTGGGGAGGCAGCAAGGCTGCTATGTGTAACTAGTATCTGCAGATAAAGCAATTTTGGGATTTGAGGGCATTTAAGTAAAAAAGAAAATAATGCCTCCCGTTGGCTGAAGGAATTCCGCTCTGGCCTTTGGAAAGCAGCAGCTCCTGCCAGGGGGCACCTAGGAGTGTCTCGGAACAGGAGAGAGAATGGCAGTGCTCTTCCTCCAACAAAGATCCATTTCAAAGCCATTCAGCCCAGCTCTCACCCTGCAAATCTCGACAACAAAAGGAAAGATATCCTCTCAAATGAGGGCACTGAGGCAACTGAGGCCACGTTATCTAAACATTTCCCTTGCCTGCCAGATTCTATTTCAGCCAGTCTTGTTTTTTCCTCCAGCTTGGGATCTAGCTGAGCTCAAGGACTCTTGTCCCAATAAAAAGAACGTCTAAACAATGCAGAGTGCCCAGCACCCAGACTCTTCCAAACAGCTCAAAGGAAGGATTAAGCTGGAGAGGCTGAAAGCCATTTTCCCCACACTCACCTAGCCAGGTCACACCCACACTGGCAGGGGCAGACATGGCCTCTGCTACCTTGTGCCAGCTCCTGTTGTGTCCAGGCACCCAGAGTGCCACGTGGCAGAAATAGTAGCCAGAGTTTTCTTTGCTGACATCTCGGACCAGTAAATGGTAGGAGCGTGCATCCCCGTGACTCAGGGCAACACGAGGCGAGCTGTGCACCAGGGAATCGCGGTCCAGCCGTGCCAACACGTGGCGGGCAGGAGAGGAGCCATCAGGTGTCCTGCTGAAGTACCATGTCACCTCAGCCCGGACCTCATCCACACGGTCTGTTGTGATGTTGCAGGACAGGTCCAGTTCCTTTCCTTCAGCCACAGACACGTTCCTGGCCACGGCTGCTCGCAGAACTTGAAAATTAAAAAACAAATCTAAGCAATCTGGACTGTATTTGCCCCTTCCACCTTTCATCTCCCTCTCCCCTACCCCACCTCCCTTCAGATCACCTCCTTTTAAGTTTTCATTTATGGCATTAAAATTGGAAGGCTTTGTACAGTTGTAGTGCTTAAAAGATATTTAATGAACAAATTCACAAAACATACTGCATTCTTCTTTATTTCAAAAACAACAGCAAATGCTGATATACACTAGCCATTTGCCAGACGGCATTCTGAGTGTCTGATACATATTAAAACCGAAAATAATTCTATTAGTAGGTACTATTATTATCCTTATTTTACTGATAAGAAGCTAGAAGCACAGAGAAGTTAAATAACCTAGTCCAATTCACACAGTTAATATGTGACAATCAGGATTCAAATTTAGACTGCCTGCTTCTAGGAACTCTGTTCCTAACTGCTATTGTTTGATAAGGCTGCTAAAAGTCACAAAACCAACATTACACTTTTCCCATGTGCATAATAAAACTTGGGTGCTTTTACAGAAAAAAAGACAGATTAATTCTGATATGTATACAGAGTCAGTGTGGAGCTGGGAAATGGAAGGCAGGAGGTGAAGGTGAAACCGCTTTCTAGATCAAAGCAAAAAAGCTTTGCCCGGGGTGTGGCTCAGTGGTAGGGTACTTGCTGAACATGCTTAAGGCCCTGGGTTCAATGCCCAAAAGGGTACCAAAAAAACCCAAAAAACAAAAAAACAAAATCAAGCCCTAAACAGAAGATCCAGGAAAGTAGAACCAGATAATTTCCCTTATGAATCAATTCTTTGCAATGAAATGTACTCAGAGTAGCATTTATTTCATTAGAATGCCCACCTAAAAGTCAAATATAAAACACATAGTCTAAAACCAGAACACAATGATTTTTGGATTATCCATGCTACCACCCTCTCTCATTAGTGTGGGTAATTAAAAGAAGACTATATTTAGATGAAGCACTGAAGTATTTGGTCCAGAGGGTTGAGTTTCAGCATTCCCCTGTCAAAGTCTTTACATGGAAACATTTTATTCTTTTTAGGGGCTTTTTAAGAAGAAGTCAAACATCTGTAATCAGAGTAGGAAAACATTCAACTTGTGATAATGCTCTGGGAACAATTACCTAAATGGTATATAGTCAACGTCACCCGGAGGGGGATGTGAGTGGAGACACAGCCCTGGCCTTCCAGCAAGAGTTACTGCGACAACCACTATCCCCGGAAGCCCAGGGATGAAGGCTGGTGCCCAGTTCAAAGGAGACCCAACCCGAAAGCCCATGCCCTTTGATGAATATCACTTCCATATGAATATTTCCAGAGTCTGACAATATTTCAAACAAGTCTTTCAAGCCAACTTCAACATTCACTTTGACAGATGACAGAGCATGAGGTGGGTACAGCATTAGAAAAAGGAATTTAGAAGTCCAATTTCATCTTCCATTCACTCTCCAAATTCTTCCTCTTCTCTCGGCCCTTTAAAAGAGGCCAACAGTAACTTGAGAGCTTCTTTTGAGAGGATTCATGGAAGTGGCCACACTGAGCCAGGTTCTGCTGTTTGAACCACCCCCACTTGGTACAATGCTTGTGATCAGAGACCCTGAAATGTGCTGGGGGAACGTCTGTCAAGCCATCAGCTCCTGGAGGCAACAGACTGACTCAGGAGGGTATCAGGTCAGTGAAGCAGCCATGGGACATATATACTGAGAAAAAGAATCCTTGGGTTCTGAAAATATTGGCAGAAGTATCTCTTCACCTGTGTAGTTCACTTTGTAATTTTATACGTGCAAGTAGCTAAACATCGTGTCACATCATTAACCACAGGTCTCACACATTCTGGACTTGGGGTTTACCACTGAGAGACAGGGTGGAGCAGGCTGGAGGGAAATAAAGAAGCAATTATAAGGATTCGTAATGCAAGAGGGGACCCAGGCAAAGCCTGCGCTGCAATATAACCGCATCCATGAACTAGACACCAAGATTTGCATGAACCAGCCTATGGCTGCAATGGGGGTGGGGGTCACTCCCACATCCGGAACACAGCTTCATTGTCTAAGAGGCTCTGTGCCATTTATAACACCGATGTGATCAGAATATTTAAGCAGCCAGCTATGGATAGGGCAAGACAAGAAAAGAATGACCATAACTCAAGTGTAGTGATTCTTAACCTGGTGTCCACAAAGAGAATTTAGGGAGTCTGTGAAATGTGAAAGAGAATTTTGGGAGTCTGAGAATGTGTAAGAGAATTTAGGGAGTCTGTGAATGTATATGGGGGAAAATCCATTTTAATTTCTATCAACCTTCCCTGAAATAGAGCATCTCTTCATAGCAGGAAAATAAGCAAAAAGCCAGAGCAATACTACCTGGCCCTGGCATTGCCCCAACTGAAATCAGTTATTTTCACATCACATTATAGTTTTATAGTTGCTGCAGATATCATGAAACACCATTTACATTAGTTACTACCTAGAAATTATTATAGTTGCTAGGTCTGCCATGATATCTTCTTATTAATGTGCTAATAACAAAGCATTACATTATTACAAATTTGTCTTAAACATTTTGATACTGTTTCACTGGAAGTGCTTTTCCTCTGTCATCTCTTATATTATGTTTTAAGAATTAAGACGTGTTAATTTTGAGACAGGATCTGTGGGCTTCAAGACTGTCAAAGAGCCCTGTGGCAGAAAAAGGATTATGAACCTTCCATTTCAGATGAGAGCCCAACATTATTACCTGCCTAGTAGGCTCACTGTTCCAGTCTTATTACAAGATACTATGGGTTTTGTGCTGTGTTTGAAATAAAAAGGAACTTTACAATTGAAATGCTTGAATAAAATAGTTCACATGCTGCAAAGCTGAAACTCTTTTAACCCTCCTGTCTCATTAAAATAGGTGTTTGGTGCAGGCTGAATAGCTGGAGATTTTGTAGGGCAGCTTCCAGACAGATCACATCTGCTAAGGAAGCTGGTCCGAGTACCAGGGATGCAGCTCAGTGGTAAAGCACTTGACTAGCATATGTGAGGCCCTGGGTTCCATCTTCAGTACTGAAAGGAAAAGGTGACCTGAATCCATCTAGAAAGTGATTTCTGCAGCCAGTGGTGCCAAGACTGACCACGATGGGTAGTGCTTCTCCTGGATAGCCGTAGTCACGTAAGAAGCTCGGTCTTGCTTTTCACAGGTACTTCTTCTGAATCCAGCTCTGCCGTGGTGTAAATGCGGAGGAACGCGTGCAGGACAATGTGTCCTACCGAGACAAACACACACTGAGCACATTGTTTCCTGCTTTCCTTCCCATCCAAGCAAAAGAGCAGCCACACTCTCACATTCCTGACCAGGAAATGAGCCTCGCCAAGGTCTTTCCAGTCTAAAACACAGAAGGCAGCGCCAGGAACAGCAGAGCACTATGAGATCTGTAGCAGTCAGACTCCCAGAACACCAAGTCCCTCCATCTAGGCACAGCAATGACACTACCCAGCAACAGTCTTTTTGCACTCCATCTCTTCCGAAGCTGCAAGCTCCCTAGGGCCTGGGAGCAAGTGTCACACCCCTCTGCCCCCAGGGCCCAGCACTGAGGACATAGTAGGTTCTCTAAGGATGATTTATTGAAAGTTAGCCAACACTGGCTTTTTTTCCATATTTGTTTTTCTTCCATTCTTGTGTATTTTCTAACATGCCTTCTCTATCGTCTTAATTATTCTGTAGTATAGATGGCAGGTCAAATGACTTCTTGTACAGATCCCAGAGTGGGGAACAGAGGAAACAAAGAGGCCCAGCCCACCAGAATACCTCACCTGACGGGTTGGTGCAGCTGAGGGGACCCCAAAGGCAGGCCTAGAGAATAAAAATTAGAGGAGAGGTTTTCGGGTAAGCCTGACACACATTCTACAAGCTGTGGGGACAGGCAGATCCAAGGACTCACAAGACACCAAATGAGATGAAACCAAGGGAGCAGGTACGGGCAGACCCACCCCAAGTCCCTGTTGCACACCACGCAGGATTTCATTCTGAGAGGTTCGCTGTTCTTGTCTTTGACTGAAGGGCCTCGTATAATGTGCTGAACTCGTGAGTACGAGTTCAGACAAAAGCAGCTGCCACATTAAAGGATAGCATAGAGCTCAAAACAGTTACACCACTCTCCAAACTATCAGCACCGCTCAGTTCCCTTCACCTGCCAGGGAAGGCTTCCCCTGAGAGGCAGATACAGTCCTTGTCTGAACCAATGGGCTCCCTGGCTCAGTTCTTTACACCTTCACTGGTTACATAATAGTCTATAATACACCATCTGCAGAAGCTCACCTGTTGGCTGGATCACCACGGTGCCAACTTCCACAGCTTTTTCTTGGATTTCCTGCCAGTTACCCTGCTCTGCAATCCACTCGCTGACCACACACCTGTAGGAGCCTTGGTCCGCAGACAGCGCCCGGGACACCAAGAGGCGGTAGGAGTCACTGCCCACCGTATCGAAGCGCACGTCCCCACTGTGATAGCGCTGCTCGTAGCCCGGGCCTGGGTGGAACCTGCCCTCATGGGTAAGGGTGAGGATGCTCCGGCGCGAGGGCCCACGGTGCAGCTCCCACAGCAGCGCCAGGTGCGTGTGCAAGGGCGAGGCGGTGGAGGCCACGCAGCGCAGCTCGAAGGCCTCTCCCTCGCGCAGGCTCAGGCTGGGCGGTGGCCGTGTGCTGGGGCCCACGTGCAGGGCGTCTGCCAGCACTGCGGAGAGAGAACACATCGGTATCAGCCAAGGCCAGCCACCTTCTAGGTGAACCATGCCCACTGCCACCACCAAAGTCAATTCTCTCCTTCCTTTCCCCAGTCTAATGTCTAGATGGGTAACTTTTCCCGTTTTGACTCATCTAAACTCAGTTGACTTGAGATAAGTCAAAAGACAAAAAAAAAAGGAAGAAGAAAAGAAGAAGAAGGAGGAGGAGAAGGAGGAGAAAGAAGGAGGAAGAGGAGGAAGAAGAAGGAGAAAGAAGGAGGAGAAGGAGGAGAAAGAAGGAGGAGGAGGAGGAGGAGGAAAAGAAGAGGAGGAGGAGGAGGAGGAAGAGGAGGAGGAGGAGGAGGAAGAGGAGGAGGAGGAGGAGGAGGAGAAAAAAATAAGAAGAGACGCTGCAACTGGGTGGTACTTGAGCTTTGGAGATGTGCTTCTGTCACCCTGAGGCAAGTTATTTTATTCTTCTGTGCCAGTTTCTTAAAAATGGACCTTCCTCATGGAGTTGACAAGAGACTTCAAGAAGTTAAAGTGGGCAAGTTCCCAGGAGAGTGGCTGATGTCATGATAAAACAACTAGTTATGACTGTCAAATACTTCTTTGGTTAGACTCTGGGCTTGAATAGTCTCCACAGTCAGGAGGCGAGGCATACTTAGAGTTTAGGTAGCAAGATCTGCAGGGGGAAAGGATGGCATGAGCTATATGCAGCTTACAACCTGGAAACTATGCAAGATGAGCAGGGGGAACTGTATCCACAAGACAGGACCAGGCTAAGGAAAGCTGAAAACCTAGCTAGCAGCCTCTTAGGTCTCACTGGAAGAAACAGCACTTCTACAGTCTAGAAAACGGGACCAGTGGTCAAGGGATTATCAGCAAGTGCTATTTAGGAAGAGAAGTGATAAGCAATGGATTTGGTACTCTGGTAACCAGAGAGGGAGCCACTACGAAGGGGCAGGGAAAAATCTACCAGGATTGTCTAGAAAGTGGATAAGAGAATCCTATTCATCATCTCTTTGGTTTTACTCAGTTCTACTCTCAGAAACTAGTCAGTGTCCCTGAGAAGGGACTACTCAACATAACAAAAACAAAAACACTGCTATCTTAAAAAGGACATAGCCCAAAGATCCATCTCTTCTATAAAATAGATATCATGACCTTTGAGTATTATACATCAATCTGTGAGTAGAGCTAACACAAATCAATTCTCAAGGTCAGGTCCTCTCTGGGTGTGAATGAACAGTTTTAAGACCCATGAAGCTGCAGGCCAGAGAGACCCTGGACCACAAGTTGCACCTGCCAGATGCTCCAGCTAGGCAGTTAGTCTCTCTTATGGTCGTTCATTTGCTTTACCAAGCCAAGAAAAGCCTCTCCTTGCTTCTACTGCCATCTTTAGACTAGAGGAGAAAGAAAAAGACACTGGGGATGGTGATGGGGGCGGGCTTCTCCTACTACCCTCCCAGTCCTCAAGATAAGAACAACAAGGGAAGTCCAGGGTGCATCTGATATCTAGTGGAGAGGAGATATGTCACTTTATATAACTCAGATGTAAGAATGACTTATGGGACTTTCTCCTAACAAACACACACAGGATTTTCTACAGGAATAAAGGGGCAGATATGATGTGTTTAATGCTTGAGTACCTAATTAACAAATGTGGCTATTTCATCCCTTCATGAGTTTCTAGTGAGGAGACACTAGACAGAAGGTCCTAACCATCATTTTAACACATATAAATGCCTGGATCAACACTCTCTTTTTACATCTCATGTACATTTTCCACTTCCCTGATAATTACATACATTCCTATCCTTTGGGGAACAAGGCAGGGTACCAATGAATGCATAATTAATAATAATAACAATAATAATGTTTCTATTTTTTTAGCTTCAAATTAAAATGGTTTGTTCTTGGTCATTTTCTAATTAGTTGTATGATTTTAGGCAAGTAATTAACCTATGCTCTTCCATTTTTCCTATTCAATTAGAGAAATATCCTGCCCTATCTCTTCCATTGGAGGCAGAGAACTGAATGTGTGAGTGAATCTAAAAGGACTAGAAAGATGGAAAAAATAGAATAAAATCCAAGACATTACAGATAATACAAGACATGAATATTTGCACAGCCAGGTCAATGAACTAGCAGTGACCAGATCATTCTTTGTGTGTGTGTATACATATATACACACACACATACAACTTCCATTATAAACAGGTATTTAAACCACAAAGGTCACTTTGAAGTATCTGCTATTCCCAGAATACTGTCATCCTGACCAACAAACACCTTCTTATCACTACTCACTGAATACAGCTTGCTGTTGGCATTTCTCTACGGCCTAGCACATGTTAACTTGCCTATCCTCATACCCTTGGTAGATACTGCTGTGCTGAGGAGGAGGTGGAGGCATGTCCCATGCCCACAGGCATGTAGTTAACAAGTGACAGCAGCTGGACTGAGCACTGGTGACCTAGCTCCAAAACTGGACTCTCCCACCAAACCATGCTGCCTACAATACCCTAGCCATGAGATGCTTCAGAACTGTACAGGAGAGAAGACAGTGGGCACTCAGAGGTCCCCTGGCACCTCCTCTGTCTTCAACAGGTAAGACACTAGTCTTTTATTGGACAGGGGCTTGTTTCTTGATACAACCACAAGGCAGAGGAAGGGCTGGCCCCCTGCACGATGATCCCAGGTGAGGACTGTACCTTTAACCTGCACTGTGTCCTCATAGTTGCCCTGGACGGTGGCATCTGTGCTGGGGGTGGAACATTTGTAGTGGCCTTGGTCCGAAGGTTGGACGTTCTTTATGTGGAGCTCCACGGCGTCATTGGCGGTTCTTCTTAACTGGATCTCATCCCTCTGTAGCCGCTCCCGGTACAGCTGGGCAGGGAAGCCCACCTCCCAGGTGCTTGCGAGCTCCACAAAGCTGCCCCCGGATGATGAGAAGCTCCAGTCAAAGTTTTGCTCGCTGGGGCCATCGTAGTCACTGACATTGCAGGGAATGATCAGCTCTGTGCCCACCACCCGGACCAGGGTTCCTGCAGGGACTCTCACCACACGGCCGTGACAGAGAGCTGCAACGACAGGGGAGGAGAAGAAGGCCTTTGATCATGGGAAGTCTTCCCAGGATGAATGAGGCAAACTCAAGGATGCTCCTGCTCGTAGGCCCAGGGCAGAGACATGCATCTGAACCACTGGGAGAAAAGGGTTCTGTAGAATGGTGTTTAGCCTTGCCTAGAACCGTGAGCCGGGCATACAACCCTGAAAGGAGCGCCTCGCACCTAACCAGTTTCCCAAGACTGACAGGGAGGAAGATCAAGTACTAAAACCAGGGTAACCACAGCTGTGTGTGTCCCCGCCCTCCACTGTTACTATTTAACACACCATTATCACTCATGACAAAAATATTTTAGGTTCTGTGTGAAAGAAAAGGACACAGCTAATCAAGTATTTACATTTCTGCCCACCCTCTATCAACCCTCATCCCTGGAGACCATTCCCGGGGGCTCCTGAGACCTGATTTACAATGATGGATGCCAATTTTTAAATCCTAGAGCAACCTGCTGATAAAAATGATTTAACTCCTGTTATCTGACATTGCCTATAAATTAATTTTAAAATATGACGATTCTACCAAGTATTAATTTTCTATTTTCTGGCTCATTTCCTTCTCTCTACTCTTCACCCTGATCTAAATTCACAATGAGGATGGGAAAGCACAGAGGGAAGGAGGGAGTCTGGCTGCTTGCTGCGTTGTCAGTCATGCAGCAGCCTGCCATGGGGGACAAGCCCAGTGGATAAAGCCCTGGGTTCGCCGGCATTCCCTTCCCAGAGAGCATGTGATCCACAGACCTGCATGGGACCGGCACCTGTGAGTCCTCTCAGAAGACTTCCTTGATGTACACTTAAGCATGATTTTAATTTAGTGTGCTTACTACCTGTGCCTAGAATTTAAATTTGGACCAAACCATGCCTGGCTCCTTCTTAATGTTCTATGAGCAGGTGGAACAGGATGGGTTGAATAATACCCCCACCCAAAATCACATAAAAGTCCCAGCATCCAGTACTTCAGAATGTGACCTCATTTGGGAATAGGATCATTGTAGATGTAATTACTTAGGTTGTGATGAGGTCATCCTGGGGTAGGATGGGACCCTAAATACCAGTATGACTGGTATCCTTAAAAAGGAAGAAATCTGGAGCTTGCATGGTGACACCATAATCGGCAGCGACTTGAGAGGCAGGGACAGGAGGATTGCAAGTTTTTTTGTTTTGTTTTGTTTTGTTTTGTTTTTTAAGAGAGAGGGACAGTGAGAGAAAGAGAGAAAGACAGAATCAATTTTATTTAGTCTTTCATGGACTTACGTTGTTCAGACACTTCATTGTGTACACAGTGCTGGAGTTTGAACCCGCGTACTCATGCATGCAAGGAAAGCGCTGTATAACTCGCTCCAGCCCCAGATTGCAAGTTTTTAAGGACACCCTTAGCACCTTAGTGAGTTCCTAGCAACTTAGTGAGACCCTGTCTCAAAATAAAAAATAGAAAGGAATGGGGATGCAGCTCAAGATTTAAGCGTTCAATCCTTGATACCGAAAAATAAGGAGAGCTCTGGACACAGACACAGGCAGAACACCCAATGATGATGAAGGCAGAGATAGGGTGATACGTCTATAAGCCATGGAACACCAAAAAAATACCAGCAAGCTAGGAGAAGCGAGGGGAGAGGCATGGAACAGATTCTCTCTCACAGCCCTCAGAAGGAAGCAATTCTGCCAACACCTTGATCTTGGACTTGCAGCCACCAGAATTATGAAAGAAAGAATTTCTGTTGTTAAAGACACCTGGTGGGTCATTGCTGCCTGTTTTCGCTGGTTTAATTCACATTTCTCAAACTGTGAGTTGCCGCCCATTCGTGAGTTGTGAAATGAAATTTGCAGTGATTGCGACTAGAGGTGCTTTTCAAAATGGAATTTTAAATGAACAGAAACTATTAAGAGTGCATTGCATTTAGTAAGAGGTAAACACTGTTTCATTATACACTATTTTGTTAAGTAAACAAAGATGTGTGTTACTGGACTATGATGAGAAACTAATATCTAAATTTGGGTCAAGGTTAAAAAAAAACGTTAAAGAACCCTTTTTTTTTTTTTTTTAAAAGCTAACTCTTGTTTTCTCTACCTATTATCATTTCCTTTGAGAAGGGAAAAAGGAGTATCCACATAAGAAAACTAGTGAAAGAGGACAGTGTGTGTTCTAAGCAGGGGCTGACTGCCTCTCACCAGCACCCCTCAGCCCAGCTTGGATAGCCTCAGACTGAACCCATTTGAAGAAAAGCTGCTGAACCCTACATCATACCACTTTCCTTAAACATAATGTTACTGGGGGGCTGGAGCGGTGGCTCAGTGGTTACGGCACTTGCCTGGCATGCACGAGGACCCAAGTTTGAACCCCAGCACCACGTATATAATTAAATGCTGGAGCAGCAAAGGCCACATGAAAACTAAATAAAAATTGATTCTCTCTTTTCTCTCTCTCTCTCTCTCTCTCACTCTCTATTAAAAATAACAGTAATAATAATGTTACTGGGGCTGGCAACTGAGGAGCTAGGGTCTCCTATATTCTCCCAAATACTGCTGAGTAGTGTTGGAACATGCTACGGTAATTCAGTGCCTACTGAATGGCACCTGTGACCTCACACCTCTCACTTCTGGCAAATGTGCAGCGGACCTGTGACAGCTGCTTAGTGTTACTTAACTGCCACTCAGAAGAGACTGGCCCTGAATCTCTGCCCTAGGGATGGGTGCTGGGGCTAAGACTAGGTAACTCAGAATTCTCCTGGATCTTTTCTCCCAAAGTTTCTCAGAAAGACTTGTTTCCAGTAGAGTCAAGGTACTAATACAGGTGGTTAATCTGAAGCTGCACATGTGCAACCCTCCTGACCACAAGAGGAAGCCAGGTACAATAAAAGAGACCCAGACCAACACCTGGGCCAAAGAGGTGCAGAGAACACACCAAGTAACCTGATGGCAGCATTGGGTCCCTGGATCTAGACACACCTTCTAGACCATTTCCCAGGCACTTAGACATGTGTGTACCCCCCCACACACCTTTCTTCCTCTGGAAGTTTCAGTTTTCTTGCAATTCCTCTCATCTTTACCTATGTTTCTTAAGCTAATTTCTGTCACTGAGAACTCAAAGGACATTGAAATAATACATATTCCTACCTGGTCGTGACCAGCTCTCTGAAGCCAGCATGACAAGGGAAACAGGTGATCGCTTTTTAAGATCTAGTTTTGGAGGTGACCAGACCATTCCGAATCTCCCAAAGAGATCTCTCAGAAGGCAGCATCATGGTGGAGACCATTCTGCGGCAACTTGGCCGGGTGCTATGGAGATGGCAGTGAGCACACCCCATGGGCTGTGGTAAGGATTAGCTGAACAAATGCACTCACAGCACTTGAAACAGTAGCCTGTATGTGGGAAGGGTTCGTGGTTATCTGCAAGGCAAACACCTCTACAATGAACTTGACTATACCGCTCACTTTGCCTCCTTGGCAAAGTTTACAAATGAATTTCTAATGTGTAGATCTTTTCTGTTCCTATCATTTATCAAGAAGTTGGCTCCCTGGGTTTTCAGGCATGAGATTACCTCCCTTGTGAGGTTTCTATCTTTATTCCTAATTATTACAGCCTTGGAAACTAATCCAGCTCCTTGTCTCAACTCTCCAATCTTCCTTCCACATGGTTGGTAAGTTATCTTTTTAACACAGAAATCCTCCGTCACTCCATGATCAAAAGTCTTCAGTGACTGCATATCATTATTAGGTCAAAAACTACCCCCTAGCCACCACACTACAACCACCCTCGTCCAAGCCACCATTCCTATCACCTGCGTTATTGCAATAGCACCCTAACTGATCGCCTGGCTTTCCACTCATAACAAAGGGATCTTTTTAAAAACTCAAATCGGGTTGTATCTTATTCTGCTCAAAACTCTCCAATCATTCCCAGTCTTACCCAGATAAAGCCAAAATGCTTACAGAGGCCATCAAGGCCTCACAAGACCTGGCTCTTGTTGTTTATTGAACCACACATCCTATTCCTCTCCCTCCCCAATAGTTAGTCATTCCTCCTAAGCAAGCCAGATCCTTTCCAGCCTCAGGGCCTTTGCATGCTTCTTCAGGAACACTCTCAGATTTGTGGACCACAGGCTCCTTTACCAGCTTCAGATCTTTATTCCAACATCACCTTCTTAACGAGGTCTTTGTTGATACCCTAAAACAGCAACTTCCCCTTCATTCTTGCTCCTGCCCAAATTTCTCATCAGTTATCACTAATGTACCTTTATGTGCACGTACATATTTTTACTATTAGGTACTGTCCTGTCTCTTCCCATCAGAAGGTAATCCACATGAGCAGTGCTATTTGTTTTGTTCACACACTGCTAAATGCTAGGGTCTAGAACAGAACTGGACACATAGTACTTGTTCAATTCATCTTTGCTAAATGAATAAAAAGACATACAAGATCATTCACAAGCCGGCCCATGGCCACCAGTCCAGTGTCTTCTACCATTCTTGCATCCCTTAACACCTTTCAACAAAACAAGCCTTCTTCACTTTTTGAAAATGCCATGCTCCGTGTTGCTCCAAGGCCTCTGCCTTTGTGCCTCCTCCACCTGGAATGGCTTTCCAGCAACCATTTGGCAAAAGGCAGCTCCAGCACCAGCTCCTCAGAGAGCACCCCGCCACGTGCGCGTGCATGCACACACGCACACACACCCTGGATCACTCAGGTGCTTCTTCCTCCTCGTTCCAACTCAACCTGCAAAAGTACCTTTGACAATGGCAATGTTACAGTGCCACTGGGAAAAATAAAGCAGATAGGAGCAGATGCTTGAAAGATCAAATTCTAATCTGAGAAGACATAAACCTGAACCACGTCTTGCATGCAGAACTAGAATGTCCCCTCATCCGTGAGAATCAAGATTCTAAATTTTGGTAACAGAATTTCAACTTGCTACCAGCAATCTGGTATTTAGTACAGATTTCCGTTAACATTGTTAAATAACAGCTAATGATACATAAAAATAAATATAATTTGCAAAAAGTAAAGCATATGGCTCTTTTCAAATCAAAAAGAATAGCTACATAGCCACATATTGCCAATTTTCATCAAAACCTTTTGTAACAGCTGATAACTTGAGTAAAAAAAGAAAAGAAAATTTTCTTCTGGTTTCCCAAGTCCTACCAGTGTGTTTCAAATTAAGAGTCCCAAGCCTGTCTGTACCTGAACTGTATTAGTATCTTTAATAATTAACAATTTAAAATTATTGCTTCATTTGTTTTTGGGGGTCAATATAAGAAACCACCATATGAAAACCATTTTTTAATCAGCTTTAAAAGTACTATTGAGGATACTATTGTATTGTATCACAAGAATCTGGCTGATAAAATTCCATTAAAATTTAGTACAGTAAAAGAAATGCCAGTTAGTGTACCACTGTACATTCTTTCCCCAGAAAACTAGAACTATACATGTATCTTTTACCTTGCAGGACAGTTACCACTGCCCCTGAGAATCTTTACCATATTTCACCACGTGACTGGTGCAGATTTTATACCACATTTTTTTGCAAATAAAGTAGGGTGCAACCATTATGTAAGGCTTTAAAAAAATATGCTGGGAGCTGGAGTTGTAGCTTGGCGGTTACGGCACTTGCATGGCATGCATGAGGACATGGGTTCAAACCCCAGCACCATGCACACAACAAAGTGCTGGAGCAAAGAGGGCTACATGGAAGACTAAATAAAATTGATTCTTTCTTTCTCTTACTGTCCCTCTCTCTTTTAAAAAAAATGTGCTGGTATTATTTAAGCATCATTTATTATTAAACTGTATCTGGTGCAAGTTTAGGATGCACAGAATACTTGTGAATAGATAATAATGCAGTGATGGCAGTTATGCAATAGAATACATAACACTCAAGACTAAATAAGGATACTGTAATATTGACTTCTGGTATGAAGACTTCTATGCCAAATCAGCAACACTGCCAATTACTAATGGACCCAGCATCATGTTGCAATACCTTGATCAGTCTAGACCCTCTTTTATGGTTTGGATCTGGAATGTCCCCCTAAGAGCACATGTGTTAAAAACATGGTCACCAATGCAGCAAGGTTCAAAAGTGGGGCTTTTTGGCAGTGACTGGATCTGACCTCATAAGTGAATTAATTAGTCAACTAGATGGATCCATTACATGGGTTAATCCACCAATAGCTGAATGTGCTACTGGAGGGAGGGCCTCGTTGGAAGAACTAGGTCACTGGGGCATGCTCTAGAAGAGCTTTATCTTCTTCCCCTGCCCCTCTCCCTTTGTCCTTCTCTCTCTGCTTCCTGGCTGCCTGAGCAGATTTCCTTTGCCACACCTTTCTGCCCTGATGTTTGTGCCTTAGACACAGTCAACTATGGACTGAACCTCTGAAACTGTACGCCAAAACAAACTTTTCCTTCTCTAGGTTGTTCTTGTCTGGCATTTTGGTCACAGTGACAGAAAGCTGGCTAACACATATTCTTAGATAACTCTCTGAATCCCCTACCCACCACTCCCATTGCTCCTAATTCTCATTTAAAAACAAAAGAAACCAAAAAAGATCTGGTATAATTGTCACTGATAACTCATGTCTTTATCCCAACTTCCAAGTTTCCCTTTCCCCCACAAATATAAAATTCGTGTTTCTTTTTGTACTTTGGCTTCAAGAAAAATCAATATTAAATACAATGTTCAACTATGAAAACCATACATAGTTTAAATTTCCAGAAATTATCTCCTTTTTCACATTCTGCTTTCCATGTTGGTCATGTACTTTGAACCTTTTACCTTATTTTAAGTTTCTCATTGTATTAGTGTGGGTATTTCATTGTGAATTGCCACAAATATTGTGAGGAAGGGAATGAGTGGGTACAAACTTCCAAGGACCAATAACTGAGATTTCCCTTGTCAGATTTTTGCTCTCTGTTAAGATAAAGTAGCTTATCTCAGGACAACACCTCATCTGAGAACAACTACAAAAGACAGCTAACACAGGAAAAGGTCACTTGGATACACTAGTGAGTAATCAAGACTGTCAGGTTCAAGTGGCCAAAATCACTGAAACACGGTGTGGTGGACCCAACAATGTCCCCTGCTTGTTCTCTTGAGAAACTTGCCAATTTCTTAGTGGTGTAGGCCAAATCAAGTAGAATTTAGTAACTCCAAGCCTCCAGCAACTCGTGGGACTAATAATACAACTCTGAACTCAGGGCACTAAGAAAGTCAGTTTGAGGAGCCAAGATCTTGAGAGGATGGGGAGCAACACAGGACAGCAATGAGCCTGCCACACTGCTTTTCCCCTCAAGGCAACAGATAATATGAAAAGATGCACAAGTGTAGGGCAAGGGGCTGTGAGGCTAAGCAGAAACACTATTTCTTTAGTAAGTTAATCATAGTTATTTTAATATCTGTGTCTGATAGCAACAGTGTCTGGCTGGGTTTCTGCAGCTCTGTTTCTGTTGTCTCTTTTTTCTTTTTATTCATCTTGAATGTCTGATGAGTTGTTCTAATCAGCTTTTTCACTGCTGTGGCTTAAAAGATGCAACAAGAACAATTTTAGCAGAAAAAGTTTATTTAAGGACTCATGGTTTCAGAGGTTTTAGTCCATAGAAGGCCAGCTCCATTCTTTGGGGCTTGAGGTGAGTCTGAACATCATGATGAAGAGTGTGGTAGAGGGAAGCTGCTCACATGATAACTGGGGGACATAATACAGTCACCAGATACAGAATACACCCCAGGGGCTGGAGCGGTGGCTCAGCAGTTACGGTGCTTGCCCAGCAAGCCCGAGTACACGGGTTCAAACCCCAGCACCATGTACACAACTAAGTGTCAGAGCAATGAAAACCATGTGAAAAACTCAATAAAAAGATTGAATGTGGTGCAGGGGTTTGAACCCAAGTCCTTGCACATGACAGGCAAGCACTCCACCCCCTAAGCCATTGCTCCAGCCCCCAGAATTAATTTTTTAAGAGAAAGGGGGAGAGA
Organism: Aplodontia rufa; assembly: GCA_004027875.1. Lineage (NCBI taxonomy): Eukaryota > Metazoa > Chordata > Mammalia > Rodentia > Aplodontiidae > Aplodontia > Aplodontia rufa. The sequence goes on from PVKS010001840.1 coordinate 26,097, forward strand.
GAGGGAGAGGGAGAGAGAGAGAGAGAGAGAGAGAAAGAGAGAGAGAGAGAGAGAGAGAAATCAATTTTATTTAGCTTTTCATGAAGTTTTTGTTGTTCTGACACCTTGTGTACGTGGTGCTGGGGTTCAAACCCCCATCCTCGCGTATGCCAGGCAGGCACCATAACTGCTAAGCCACTGCTCTGGCCCCCAGAATTAATTCTTAAAGAGATAATAATTAGACTTTTTCTTAACCCAACAAAAGACATCATGTTATAGAAGCAAGATGTGTTAAAAACCACAAGCAGGAACAATACAAAGAAACCCTTACCTAAATACATCACAGTAAAACTACTGAACAGTACAGAAGGGAGAAAAAAACACTTGATCACTAATTTTCAACAGAAACAATGCTCTCGAAGCCGTAAGTTGAGAAAATCCTTAAAGTAATTAAAAAAATAAATAACTGCCAACCTGGAGTTCTATACAGAGGGAAAAAAACCCCAAAACTTTTAAAAGGAAGGCAAACTAAATGTGCTTTCAAACAATTTTCAACAAGAGAAAGAAATAGTAACGCCCCCCCCCCAAAAAAACCCCCCAAAAACAAAAAAAACCCTCCTACATAGAGTTCTTCAAATAGAAAAAATGACCACATTTCATAATCATGAACTGTAAGGCCAATGAACACAGTAAGGGTGAGGATATAGGCAAATCCACTGAAAACTGACTATGTAATACAACATTGGTAATGTCTTTTGGAATTCAAAATATACGCATAATTAAAATACACGATAACAACAGCATAAAAAGTGAGTGGAGGAGTGGAATTAATTAGAGCTTAAAGGTCAAAGATCTTTCCTGATCCTGAGAGTGGTAAAAAGGCTACCAGTAGACGTGAATCAGTCAACAATATATATTATAATCTTTATGGTATCCACAAAAATGGAATAAAGGGTAAAAAAAAAAACTAACTGAGGGAGGACATGGAATAATAAACACATGATTGATCAAAGAACCCATACTTTCAGCTAAATCATACATGCATTTCTCAAGTGTTTATTTTGCATTGTATTCAGTCTGTTATCAAATCTCCAAGTCTCTCCCAACAAGAACACGGGAAGGAATAAGAAGAATATCGTCCTGTACGTCCTTTCTTCATCTTGCTCTGCACCAGGCACTGTTCATAAGTTATCTTAACTAAGAACACAACCATGAGGTAGGTATTTTCACCCTATCATAGATACAAGGTGTGCCGAGTACCCCGCAGAGGGAGGGTCCTAATAGCTATGGCGTGGGGACTCAAAGCCAGGTGTCTCTGGTCTGAACACTGCAGGGTCAAGCCACAATGGGCTGGGCTGCTATGCCTTCACTAGGCTGCTGCTGGTGATTTTGTCTCTGTAGAGCAGAAGAAAAAACAACTCAGAATGCCCCATAAAATACTTCATATCCTCCAATGGCCACCAGGTGGGCAGCAGGATAACAAAGAAATGAGTCACTGAGAAAAGAAACAGTGTATGTTCTCAGTGTGAAGTAGACAGATGACAGAAATAGAGAAGTGGAATTAATTTCAATTCAGATGTTCTACCTTCATTATTTGAGGTGAGACCAACTCTAGCGTCAGACACTGCACAGTCACAGTCACCAAAGGTAAAGAGCACTTTATTCAAAGTCCTGGAGGAAGGGCTGTTAGAAGCTTTCTGCTCTGGCTGCTCAGCAGTAGATAATTATCTACAGCAACAACCAAAAGCTCACTGCTTCCAGATTATCCCTTCCCTACCTTCGGAATACTCAAGGAAGTAATCCAATGCCTTCGACTCTCTTCTGTCATGTGGAATAGATGAGGACAGGCAGGAAAAGCCAGGCGAGTTTTTCAAGGTAGAGAACCATTCCATGTTTGTTTCAGTAAGTGCTACTGGCAACCGTGAGGAATCATTAAGAAAGACAATCCAATAAAACTAAATTTTATTTATCTCCCTCTTTCCACCTCCTCCTGAGATCCAGGGGAAATAATTTTATTTCTCAGGTTATCATCAACATTATTCTAAATCAAGGCCTGCAGAGTATGGCATATCTGCAAAGGATTCTTGCAATTGTTTCTATTATTGCTCAAATTTTATCATCTCACTGAACTGCCTGGAAGGAAACAATCTGACTTTCCCATCTGAACCACTGGGAAGATAAGTATCAGCAGTTACTGATACAGTGGGGCAGGTAGAGCTGAAATGCAGAAGCTAAAGAGCTTAGGGTACCACCATCTGCCTTGTGAATGGAAGCTTAAGTCCCCTTCCTGAATCTTTATGAGACCTTTAAGAGAGAGCCTGGGGACCTATGGATTTGCACATGTGAGCTAGCAATGAACACAGAGAAGGTCAAACTTGGACACCATTCACCATTCTGATGCCTTTCCTGGAGCATCCGACTCAACGAATGAAAAATTGTTGTCTCTGCAAGTCTGCCACAAAGAGCCCTAGCAGGAAGGGACCATGCCAACTTTCATCTAGAAAGTCCCTAAGTAATGACAGTGCAATAAAGTACACACTGAACAAGTCATGACCAGCAGAGAATACATGACAGAGTCACATGTGGCAGTGCTCCAAAATACCATCCAAAAGCACATCAGGAACTATTAGAGCAAATCTTAAAATCATTAAATACAAGTCCACCAAAGACCTCACTGGGAGACTCTGGACAAATGCAAGACAACTTTACTCGTTCAATACATAGCTCCTAAGCAGGAGGTCCCAGTGCTAGTGACAGGTGAGAAGAAAGGTACAGCCGCCTCTGGACCTTCTCAAAAGCACACATGCGGTGCCAAGAGCCACAGGCATACATGGACACTCAACAGAGGCAAGCATATAAGTACCAAGCAGAGGCACTAACCAGGGCCACGGGGTTCAAAAGAAAGAGAGGGCAAAGGGATTAGTGAGGAGCTGCATGCAGTGCCATCATCTGAGTTGGATCTTTGAAGAATGGCTGGGTAAGAAAGAGGTAGAACAGGGTCAGGGAAAAGGAAGGTGATGAGATAACGGGAGCAGCACAAGCGAAGACCTGGGTGAAGACGTGTGGGAACACAGATAGTGGGTAGTGAAGAGCCGGGTGATTACACTGGTGTATGCAGAGAAGCCTGGGAGCCCCAGGTCACTCAGGAGCCCTCCCCTCCACCGAATGACAGGGAGAGGTGTGAAGGGTCAAATCAAGGGCAGCTCTGAGGAAGGGTCAGCTGGTAGACCCACAAGGTGAGGCAAGGGGAAGCTGACAGCTGGTGAAAACTGCTTCCTTCAGGCAACACAGTGGAGAAAAGCAGTCGGCGAGCTTCAGACAAGCTGAAATGTCCACCAGGCAGGTGGAATGGAGGCCCCTACAATACATCTGAGCTACATGAATGTGGAGTCACATGGATAGCAGGTGGGCCAAGAGGAGATGTGCGTAAAGGTGAAGAATGTGGGAGCACTGGCAGATCACCAAAGAGAAGAGCACAGAGGAGAGAGAGTGCCAAAACCAGAGTGAACGTCTCGACTTAAGATACAAGCAGAAGAGAGAGTTAGCAAAGAAAAAAGAAAAGGGATAGTAGCCAGTTAGGAGGGAAACCAGAAAAGGCTTATGTCCTAGCAACCAAGGGATGCAAGAATTCCAAGAAGAAGGTGCGGAGAGCAGCACCTGCTGCCTTACTTAGACACCCCCACCCACTTGCTCCTGAAGGGCTGCAAGGTCCCTGGTCCAGGACTGTTCCCTACTCTGATCTGCACCTTGCACAATCTCTAGAGCAAACTCCTATTATATGTTTCTGCTTGAAAAAGAAAGATGAACAGTAATAGCAAAGATGCAGAAAAGTCAAGGAAGACGGGTGCCAAGAAGACAACTGAATTGATGGTTAACTAATTACTGGGGACTCCACAATCAAGCAAGTTCAGTGATGTGGCAGGTGATCTGCAGAGTAAGAGCCAGGAGAGAGGGAACAATCAAAGACGCAGGCAAGCGAGGGCCTCACCACGAAAAAGACACGGAAACAGGCAGGAGGAGACGAGGGGCACAAGTGGGCAAGTCAGGGGCTCACCCTTCTGAGAAACTTCTAAGCACAAGGGACAGAGCCAAGAGCCCCAACTGCCAGAAGCTTGAGGAAAGAGTGAGAAGCAAAACCACAGACAGTTTATGAAGTTAAAATACAACAAATGGGCGTGAAATGCGGTCAGGAAGGGCCTCTCTGAACGTCAGGTTTGAGTCCAGACCAAAATGAGGAGGAGACGGTGGTTGAAGTTCTAGGGCAAACCTGCTCCAGACAGAAAGAACAGCAAGTAAAGAAGCTCTTGATAGAGCGAGCTTGGTGGGCTCTGAGAACAGAAAAAGGACCAAAGTGAATGAATTATATCAATGAGAGGACAGAGGCCTTGGATCTCTGTAATCTGCGAAATAAGAGAGCTTGCTTCATTTACAAGAAGTTCAGCCTAGTTGCTATGTGAAAGTGGATTGCATGGGGCAAATTTGGAAGCAAGGCTATCAGTACAGGAGAAGGAACTGTGGACCGAGCAAAAGATGATGAACACCTGGCCTCGAGGTCAACTGGTGGGGATGCTCTAGAGTAGTTAGGTTCAGAACAGATCATATAAATAAAGAGACATGGCCAAGAGAGTGAGGAAGAAAGGAACGAAGGAAGATGCATGCTTCCAGCGTGAATATCCAGGAGATAGTGACGCCATTCACTGAGAGACAAAATGACTGCAGGGAATCAAATCTGTCCAGGCAAAGCCAGAGTTCTCTTCAGGCCATTTCAAATCTGAGATCCCTGTTGGACGCCAAGTCAACAGTGGGATGTGTAAGTCTGCAGCTCAAGGGAAGTCCAGACTGGGGATATTCATTGCAGAAGCATCAACGCAGTAATGGACGCAGTGATGGTGTTTAGAGCCAAAGGCTGGAGCTGGGTATGTAGCTCAGTGGTAGAGCACTTGCCTAGCATGAGCAAGTCTCTGGGTTCAATCCCCAGTACCAAAAGTGAATAAATAAAAACAAAAGTAAGCTGCCTGGGGTCAGAGGGAGAGGTATACATAGATGGTAAAAAAGAGTCAAAGACAGAAGGAGAAATGGATGGGTAAAAATCCTGCAGAGTTTTGAGGTAAAAAGCTTAAGGAACCTGTAATTGGTCATTATTATCTCAGCAAAGTAGCGAAAATGGGGTTCAGATGCTAAAGATCTCAAGAGAGATCTCAAATAAGAACCAGAGGGACTATGATAGGATACCATGAGAAAATAAAGAGGAAGGAGGGCGGGGCTGCAGCAAAGAGCAAAGATGCCATGACTCTGTGGGAAATTCACGTGGGCAGGCTTTCAAATTTTCCCCAGAAGATTGGGTTTATAGACTACGGCTGGTGTGGATACTCAAAAACAGTGTGAAGACTGGCAAAAAAAAAAAACATGGCAGAGAGTCCCAGGAAGTTCACAAACACACTGCCAAACGGTGACCACCAGAGTCTACCTGGGATTAGGCACCACACAAAATGAGAATAGCCTGGTGGACTGGAAAAGAAGATGAGAGCAGGTTCAGCAGACACAAGGGAATCTGAAGCAGTAATGGCAAAAGGGAAATACCAGAGTCAACAATCAAACAGTGAGAGAACTGCTAAGTGATGGCAAGGTCCAAGTGTGGCCGTTAAATCCCACAGTCTACTCTCTCATCCTGGGGCACTTACCTTAGAAGGCACTCCAGAGTCCTCGCTAGCCTGAGCCTGGCCACAGGAACAGGAGCCAGGGTGACTAATAGGCTGAAGGGCTGAAGAGGGTGGTCTGGAGAAGTAAAACTTCTCTTCTTTAACACTTACATGACAGTTCCTGGCTCTGGTATCTGCAGTCACTTACATCCAGAAATCTTGTTTTAGGCTTTGTAGATATGTTCCCCAGGTCCAACAAGAGAGAAAGGAGGAGACAGGAAGGAGCCTACACTCTGTCCGGTCTGATGGGCTCTTTGCAGTCAATGCAACTTTCTTAGCTTCTGCTCCCAAGATAACTGTCACTTCCTGCTCTATAGACACGGATAGCAAGGAAGACAAACAGATGTGGTACCATGAGCAACTGAGGAACAAAACTGCAGGCCATTTCTTGAAGACTGAATCATTAACTAACTGAGCTTTTCACCACAGAAACCATGATTACACTTCCAGTTCTGTAGCCTCTGAGAGATCCTGGAAGGCCAGAGTCATGCCAAATCTTTAATTCTACACGATGAAATGGTAGGGTTTTGTACTGCATCCGCTTGGCCAAGCCAAAACTACATTTCCCAGAGTCGTCTTCTCTTTGCAATTCCAAGTAAGAGTTGGACAAACTAGAACACGTGAGATTAGGGGGGAGAGCAGCAGACATTATGCTCTGGTGGTCCTCAGGTTAAAGGCAATGAAGGGTGTAGGGATGCCATTGGGCACCAGTTTGTCCCTACTCTCTTTGCTCCTGTTTCTTTCTAGATGCTTTTCCAATGGACCAACATGACCCCAAGATCACCAGATGTTTGGATGCACACATCTCCAAAGGAGACAAGGGATAAAGCAAGCACCCCTCTTCAGACCTTACACCAGCCTCCTTTTGAGGTCCCTCTCTACCTGGCTTCCAGATTCCTTGCTAGCTTTGATTAGTCCACCCTCCTGTGCTTCAGGAGGCCTGCATAGTGACTTTTCCTGACCTTCCAACTCTCCTTTTAAGGCCTTCACTTCTCCAGCTCCTTCCAAAACCCTCTAATAATATTTACCATGGCTCTGCTTCCCTAATGGAACCCAAACTAACACAGTAAACCAAAGTAGTAAGTAGACAGCTGTACCCTTAAGGACTCGGTAATTGACAAAAACCACCTTGCATTTACAGCACTACTTTACAGTTTGCAAATTCTGCTCACATGATTTACTACTCAACCTTGAGAGGATTAAATAAGGAAACTGAGGTTCTGAGAAGTTATGTCACCAAATGATAATAATAATAAAAAAAAGATGCAGAAAAACCACTTCGAGGCAATCTGCACCGATGAGTAACCAAAATAGCTCAATAAACATGAAGTGATTTAAGCAATTCTCTGCCTGAGGACCACAGGCAGAAAAGGCTGAGGCACATCTATCCATAAGGATTATTTTAGAGCTTTCTATAAAATCAACAGCTGCTAGAGGCCCAAGGACCGCCCAGCATCCCTCACGGTGCAGCCATTTTCAATCATCTCCATGTACAAACTGGCCAACGCAGCCTGCCAAATTCTGTGTGAACACCTGGTCCTCCTTTGAGCCTGTAGTTTAAAGAGAACATGGGATTTGCACTGGGCTTAAACTTGCATCTGGACACAAAAGGCACCTGAGATAACTGCTGGTGAAATTCTCCCCCTCTCTACTTTGGACAGCTTTGTCTTATCTCTCTCTCCTGCTCTTCCTTTGCTTTCTCCACCCATCATCCCCAACAACATCTGAAGCCCGCCCTTGACATTAACAGGACTTTCCCTATGCTGTGGGTGGCGTAGGATCTGTGCCCAGCTTCCCCAGTAAGGCGCAGTGAGGAATAGAGTGTCAGCACAGCTTGCAAGGAACTGAATAGAAAGACTGGGTTCTGGGTTCACACGTCTTTTAAGAAGATTAACTCCATCAATCTAACAGGACTGCAAAGTCCTTCATTCAGCAATTCCTTACTCATACCTACTGTGTGCACAACCACAGCATCACATGAAGTTGGTGAGCTAGCATGCAGCCAAGTGTCAGTCAATGTTCATGGGATAGTGGCAGCTTCATAGAGGAGCGCCTACAGCGTCGGGTTGTTCAGTTACTTTAGGTAACATGTGAGGCTCTTCAGAATCATATGGCATTTTCAGTCCCAAGGTTTTCCTTGTAAAGACCCTACCACTCAACCCTCCTCTCCATGGGCAAAAGTTTTCTTCGTACGTTAAAAACCAACCTGCTGTTATAAACTGGAGCATTTATTTCCTGCACTCTTCCCTCTGATTAAAACAAATTACCTGCCCAGCATGATGGTACATGCAGGTAATCATGCCTATAATCCCAGCTACTCTGAAGCCTGGGATAGTAGGATCACAGCTTTGAGACCAGCCTGGAGAATTTAGCAGAGACCATATTTCAAAACACATTTTAAAAGGCTAGGGGTGTAGTTTAGTGGTAGAACACTTGCCTAGCAGGCTAGAAGCCCTGGGTTCAATCCCCAGCAACAAAAAGTACTTTGCCAGGCAGAGTGGCACACGCCTGTAATCCCAGCAGCTCTGGAGGCTGAGGCAGGAAGACTGCAAGTTCAAAGCCAGCCTCAGCTACACAGGGAGGCTGCACACAACTTGGTGAGACCCTGTCTCAAAATAAAAAATAAAAAAGGCTGGCAATTTGGCTCAGGAGTTAAGTGCCCCTGAGTTCAAAATCCCCAGTACTTAAATAAATAAATAAACAAACAAATTACCCATTCCTTCTCACCAGACCACATTCTACTTATAAATAATCAAGAGTTAATGAGTTCAAATGAGTCCAGTGTTGAAACCATTCCTGATCCTTCTCTGGCCTCACCTATAGCCCAGACAGAGTTCAGAGAGCCTGCTCATCCACCATCACCTGAGCTTGTTGGCTTGTCTGCCACTCTTGCTGGACCTCTGGAAGGGGCAGATGGCTCTCCATACCTGGGGGCATAATGACTGTGATCACTCTCATCTCAATGTACTTCTGGAGTTTTAGAGTCAGAATGGACCTTTGGATCATCATCCAGATGGGTTAACAGGAGTTACTTAATCTCATTAATTTCAGTTCCTCATTAAAAAATTTTCAAAAAAGCTCTTTGCCAAGCTCATCCTGGAAAGTGAAGGGCATGTGTTTGAAGCAATGATGACATACATTCAGTCAAATGTCCAGGTCTCAGAACTTCAGGAAGTGACACAATCTCAATATTCCAAATCCCATATTTCACCACATCAATTTTTTTTTTTTTTTGACAGTCCTCTTTGGAATGAGCGAAACGCAATCTAGCTGGGTGATCTGGATTCCTCTGAAAGGTTCTCAATACAAACACGGCACTAAAGGCTTTAAAAATACAGGTACTGGTATTGACACAGTCGGGAGCAAAGGAGCGCATCCACTGTCTACCTTGCCTGCAAAAGCATCTCTGTCTGATGTGGCTTAGAATGCTCTTCCTTAAAGTTTTTTGTTTTGGGGTTTTTTTTTTGTTTGTTTGTTTTGTTTTGTTTTTGTTTTTGTCTAGCAATCCTTGGACACTTCTCTAATGCCACCTCTCTTCCTGGGTATGTGTCATTCTTTCACATCTAAACTGACAGCTAGGGAGTCAAGGAACTGCATCTATGTTATCATGTGCCCCCCAGCTATGGAATAAGGCCTGGCACAGGGTAGAAAATAACTAGAGGTGAAGTAGGCAGACAGTGAGATGAGGCACAGGCTGCAGGGGCAGCGCCACCGTCCCTGGCTCAGACAGGGCTGGACGCGAGAATAGCAATGACAGGCAGGCAGTCTGTGGTCTGGACCAACCCAACCACAAGGTGCTTAAAGCAAGGGACTAATGACATCTGGTTCTCTATAGCGTGAACATCAGGACCAATACCAGGAAGGGTGCAGATGCCATTTTGGAATGGGAGAGGTTGTATCAACCCCACAAAGGGAGGAATGGGTGGAGGGAGAGAAAAGACAATAACAAGAACCCATGAGGGAGGGGATGCAGTGGCTCAGCACTATTACACTTCCCTGGCATGCATGAGGACCTGGGTTCGAACCCCAGCAGCACATACATAACTAAGTGTCGGAGAAACAAAAACCAGATGAAAAACTAAAGTTGATTCTCTCTCTCTCTCTCTCTCTCTCAAAAGAAAGAAAGAAAGAAAGAAAAAACAAACAAGAACCCATAAGTCATTCATCTTACACACAAGCTGGCAAGGGGAAAACAGGAGGGAGAATGGAGACGTTCTTATCCCTTTTTTCCTTTCTTTTTCTTCTTTCTTCTCTTTGTCATGGTGCTGAGGATTTCATTTCTTCTTCCCTTCTTTTTCATGTATGGATTCCATTTTCTCCCACTCTAATGTATAAGCATCTCTTAGAAATGAAGTCATAGGCAATGCTTCCTGAGATACGATATAGTTACAAAACCAGATAAAAAGCACACCTACAAAAGGTAGTAAGGATGCACAGATAATTTCTACTCTCTTTGAGAGAAAAGACTACAGTTTCACATATGTACTATATGTTTTTATTATATATGTATTTTATATGTGTATAATATCAGCTCACAAGTGTTCTTTCTTTCTGCTTATTTTTTTTTCCTCATGACACTGGAGATTGAACCAAGATGCTCAAAGGCAAACTAGGCAAGTGCTCTATCACTGAGCTCTCTCTTCAGTTCCCTTTTAAATTTTATTTTGAGACAGGGGCTAAGTTGCCCAGGCTGGCCTTAAGCTTGAACTCCTCCTGCCCCAGCTCCCAAGCTGTAGTGATTGCACCACCATGTCTGGCTTCACAGACATTTTATAACCATATAAACCAATTCATTGTTCAAAGATTTAAGATATGTGAAACCAGACAGTTTTTCCAGCTATCCCAGGTGAGATAGACTCTTATCCTAAGGAACTGCTCATCATAAACCAATGGCTGGCCTCTGAAGCCATGCAGCTCAATGACAGCCATGACAAAGACCTGATACAGGCTGGCCCATGCTACAGGAAACAGCCCTCAGTGATCCAAAAGTGTCTTCATCTCTGAGGTGAAGTAAGGCTTCCCTAGAGATCCAAAGAACCAACCAGAAAAGACCTCAACACAAATACCAAAAAAAGGTAAAGTATACATATATTTTATAGTCACTTCTAAGGGCATGGAGTGAGAGATATTTGGGGAAAACTTCTAAAGGACCTATAGAAATTTGATTATGTGCTGAATTTTCATATGTGTTTGTTTTGAGGCCCAAATGCCTTAAAGGAACATGCACAGCTGAACAAAGCCTGCCTTATCGCTCTGGTCTCCTTAGTACCAGCTCATATCCTGGCATATGCTGATTACCTTTATGCCCGAGGTATACATTACTTCAGTGCTGATAAGTCCCTGAGGGTCCACGGGGCAGCATGTGCCGCCCTGCTGCCTCTGTGACACTCCAAAGGTGCAGTAAGAGAGGTAGCTTCCCTGCTTACTTATGTGCTAGGTGCCACACTCAGCTTTCTGGGACTCATACTAATGTTCCAGATGAAACTTGTTTGTGGAATAAATGATTATTAAAGTGGGACTCTGATGAATAAACCACATGATTGTATAAACCTTGTTTCCGTAGAAAACCAACTAAAATTCCCCATCCTTCCTCTAAAACTTGTCTGTGTCTATTATCAGGTGATAGTCCTTCGATCCTTTGAAGAAATTCTCTGATAAACTACCTAAGGGGAACATTAGTAATTGTTTTGTGAGCTGTTTTCTTCGGAAGAAACAACCAAAAATAGGATTATGGCCTGACATATCACCTTAATTTAGCAACCTTGCTTCCTGCAGGCCCCAGCAGACCTCGCCAGCCTATGCACGCGGTTCTGAGATGCTCTGAGGGTGCTGATGATGCTGCCAACACCTTTCAGGGTGACTTTGTCCACATTCTTCCTCTCCACCAGCTCTCCTCCCCAGAATTTAATATCTGCATTCCCTGAGGTCTCTCTTATTTTTATAGCTTATGTCAGCTCATTCCCAAATGGGACACCAACCTGGACACATGCATCTACTCCCACCTGTGAGTAACTGCACTGGTCATTTTCATACCTGAATTGCCTTTCCTGCTCCTGGCTCTCTACCATCGAGCCCACCTGCTCTACGGAGCTTCTCCATAGTAACAGCCACTGTCCTCCATTCATTCCTATAATTCTGACAGCCCCATATGCACAGTGATACTATAACTCACTCAGCCCCTTAAAAAGCACCTCGGATCCATTCTGCTGTTCAACTGGAACTGGTTCCTTTTCTATTTTGGACTCCATTTCCCAATTCCTTTGTAATCTCTCACATTGCAGGAAGCATGATAAATATTCCCCAAATGCTGCTTAAAACAAGACTGCAAGGAAAAGTAGTAGGGTAATAGTGGGGCTCGGATTTGCTCCTTCAAAGGTCACAAACATGTTGATTTTGACTGTATCGTAAGTCCCCACCATGTACCAGGCTCTGGCTTAGGCATCATGGTTTTAAGTTGGAATTTACTATATGGATTTCTCAACCAAAGATGATGAACTGTAATGTCTTCTAATAAATAAGAAAACATTTGGATGTGCCAGCTTTCAGAAAATGGAAAAAGGAATAGCTGTGCCAAAAGCAATTTTTTTAACTCCTCACTGCAACCCCAGCACAGTGGCAGCACCCTGGACAGACATCAAGTCAGATAATATGCTGTTCTTGGTGCGCCATGCAGGGGCAATGCATTTATAAAGCACCACACACTGCTTCACCTCTGCAATAGCACAAGTAGCAAGCTACTTAAAACTCAGGCCAGAATTCACTCCTAGAGGACTTTTGGTGAACCTCAAAAATATCTGCATGCAAGACACGTGAGAGAGGGTCACTGGAGTTAGCAGCAGCACCAACAATAACATCTCCAAGTAGCCAGGCAGGGCTGGGAAGCAGCCCAGATAGATGCAGTGAGGACTAAGGTCAGAAACACAGAACCCTCTACCAACAATACACTTGTTTTCTAGAAGTTATCCTTCTAGCCAGGATGGTATCCACCATCATTTTGAACTATTACATTCCGACCAAGAAAAAGAAAATCCAAAAATGCTAAGACCCATTTCTTAGCCATTTGAGGCTACTGATTGGAGATGTCAGAACTTCAGCTCTCCTGAAGGATACTGTAGGAAGTGTGTAAAATCCAAAGCAGAGTCAATATTTAGACACTTCGAAAGATGTCTGCATCTCTTCTCTCTGGTCTGGGTTGTTCTAGGAAAGGATAACCTGTGGAGCCCAGATAACAAACAGGCTCCTTTCCTAGACTTAAAGGCTAAAGGTGGAAGAACATACACGTCACAGTTCTGAGGACCAAGACTCAGGGCTGCCATCATCAATCACAACTTGCACACACACAAAAGATCAGTGTTTATAAGAAACGGTCTGTCATCTAGAAATGCCTTGTTGGTTTTACCATTTCTGTGACTTTCCCAGAAGTCTATCAGAAAGCCCAAGTAGCTTGGTTGTGGGGACACCTCATACCCTGGAAAACCACAGAGAAAGATGCCCAGTTTCACAGCACAGGAAATGGGCCAGAATGAGGAAGTATTTGCTGATGCAAAGACAGAACAGCAAATACTTCCCAGATCTCAGGCAGGCAGGTGAGAAATAACAGGCACAGGCTGCAGGCCTGAGGAGTGCTCAGGAAGATGGGCCAGGAGCCAGGGAAGGCAGGCCCTACCAAGAGGCCCATATGGCCAACAGCAGGGGTCAGCATGGCTCACAGAATTCTGGAGATGGAAGGGGAGACCTATGAGATGGCTAGACTAATCCTTATCTTCCAGGGGTTAAGTGCTATCCACCATCTTCTTCAAGGTCACAAAACTGGTGAGTGGAAGAACCAGAGCCAGACTCTTAAAAGACAAGGAAACAAATGTTATCAAACTTTAGTTAATTGTATCAATTCCTTCTCATGTTTTCAAAGATACATTTTGACTCTTGAGTGATCTGGATTAACAAAGAAAGACAGGAGAGTCTACTGTGGGTATGTGCCCAGACTAGAGCCAGACTGTCTGGGTTTTAGTCTGGCAGGTCTGCTATTTACCATGTGACCTCAACCAAGCTATTTCACTGTGTCTCAATTCCTTCCCTGTCAAGAAGGGGTCCTAAGTGTACCTACCTCATGGGCTTACGAAACCTACTAAATGAGTAGGACAATTAAACATATGAAAAGTAGTAGTACTAAATACATGGAAAGTGCAATGCCTGGCACAAAATAAATGCTATAGAAATGAAGAAAAAAATTTTTAAGAAAAGAAATAATTTTATACGGTTCCTCCCTTGCACATCTGCTCCCCAGCAGACCTGCTCCCCAGCCCCCAATTCATCTTAGTTACAAATTACCATTTTTCCCTACAATACCCAGGACTAATGCTTCTAAAAAGTGACAATTCTGTCTCCTAAGCCATTTGGGCCCAACCCAGTCTGATGAAGAGCTAAAATGGCCAATATAGCAGAAGGGCCCTGAACAAAGTGCTCTTTGACTACTGACTATCCTGCCTATCACTCCTTAGAACTTCTACTTCAGACACTGAATTTAGATGTTAGCTCTTTAGATGGACCCCCACCTCCTACCTTCCTGGATTACCCTCCCCTTGGGCCACTGAATCTGCTTTTTCACCCTCATCATATCCTCCTGTCTTCTAAATATGCACATGCACCAACTCTTGAAGCTTCACTAAGCTGCTGGTCCCATCTGTACTCCTTGGCCAATCTTTTGTGTGTTTTTCATCAGCAATCTAGATTCCTTCATCCCTACTTTCCACTGTCTTCCATGGGAAGACATGATGTCATCCTGCCTAGGTGCCAAACTAGATAGAAAAAGCTACAAAACCAGCTGATCGCCTCTACCACTGCCCTATTCTACCCCATCCTCCACTGCTAACTGGAAACTGCCACATTCCCATGCAGCCTCACCCTAGCTCACTCCCCTCCAGCTCTGCCTATGACAATGGCCCTTGCATCAGCACTGACTGAGAAAGTCCAGGCCACCAAATAATCAGAGTCCCAAGCTTCCTTGAAGATTAGGTTTGCATATATGATTCCTCCCTAGGACACCTGCTCCCCAGTACACCTGGGGAACCTTAAACTTTGCATTTACTTGAACCCCCAGGGGATCTTGTTCAAATGCAGACTCTGATTCAGCAGGTTGGACTGGTCCCTGAGAGTCCCTGAGGGGCAGTTGGTCCCTAAACCATATTAAACATTACATCCATTGTTTAATGTTTGCATTTTTCTACAAATATTATTTTTAATCTTTATAACAATCCTGAAAAAGAGGTATTCTTCCCATTTTGCTGAGGTAGAAAGTGTGGTTCAAAGAGGTGAAGAAACCTGTCCAAGGTTCACATGGATGGGAGGCAGAATTCAATCAGAGAACTGATGCCAGAACCTAAGCCCTATTTTTCCTTTATATAACTAATTTTCACAGCAGATGTGGGGTATGGGTGAGAAGGATGTAAAGAACCAAACAGCTTTTAAAATAAAGAACAGATTTGTTTAAAAACAAAACACAGTTATTAATTAACACAAATTAATGAAATCTTCATAGCTGATGTGGATGGGAGGAAGATGGGTTATAAAATGGCATAGAGTCCTCATGTTGGAGCCTCTACCAGTGATAGTGGAGACTTCAATGCAGCTATCAGGCAGTAAGCTAATTCCACTAATCCATACGACATCCAGAGGGGTCATGGAGGAAACTTCAAATGTGTGCCAAGAGGAAAGAGGACATACGGATGACCATTACCTAGCATTTCCAGGGACTGAGGGACCACTCTAGGGCTGACAGCACTGTGGCATCTGCATTCCACATCCCACTGCTCCTTCCATGTTGCCCCTTCACCTCTCCCTTCCCTGTTCTCAATCCTCCAGGGCTAAAACCTCTATTTGAGCCCCTGTCCCAGTGTCCCCTTTCTCTGGAGTCCCCTCACACCCAGCAGTCATGCTTGCTCCCCTCTCTCCAGCCTGTCCCTCCACTGGGGTCTTCCAGCTGGGCCTGTCCTGTATGGAGTCTCTTGGATCCTGTCTGAGTCAGCCTGCTCCTGCCATACCCTAAGCTACCACCCTCACAGTGGTCTTCTCCTTGCACCACTTAAAAAATGGGTGACAGTCTCTGACTCAGAGTTCTGCCCCTGCCCCACTTACTCCTCAGCTTGTGTGATTTTGCTTCCTCCTTTAGAGTTTGGTCAAACTTCAGTGTCCAAATCCAACAGGTCTGCTTTGCTTTACCTGTCTAGTTTTTCAGCGGCATTTGGCCAATCCCTCTTTATCAAGTCCACTCCTAACCATCTCTGCTTGGCCTCCCACAGGGTGCTCTCCTGGCTCTCCTCCTACCCCTCTGACTACTCCTTGCAGAACTTTCCCACACAATTCCTATCACCTAACTGCAGGCATTCCCAAGAGCCTGCCTTCGACCCTTGTTTCAGTCATCCACTTTCTGAAGATGCTCCCCACCCCATCCTCATCCAACATCTTGTCACCCCCTTCAAAAGCAGATCTGAGTCTGCTCGGCTCTGTTCATTGCAGAATTCCCAGCACGCAAAATAGTGCTTGGCCCATAGTAGTAGGTACTGGCGTATCTGCTGAATGGATAAATGAGTAGCTCACCAGGCCACTAAGCTTCTCAGCTTCCATCTCCAAACAGCTCATCCCATGGTAGGGGCAAAAGGCTATGGTTCACCCAGCAAAAGAAGTAACTGCCAATCTTCACTAATCAGAGCACATGCAGGGTGTGATCATACCTATGCAGCTCTCTGGGTAACTGGCTTTCAGATTTAGAGGCCATCTCTGACTCCTGGGTGCTGAGGGTACAGCATAAATGACACATCTGCAACCTACCTGAAACTCATGGAGGTCCCGTACCACGGCCAATGAGCTGGGAAGTGCTGGGATGACCCAACTCTAAACAAGAACAAGGAAGAGCCATTTCTAGGACATCCTTGTCTTTCTTGGTGTCTGAGAAGTAACCCATCTGTCTGGAAACTTCCTTTATTTCACTAGGATTCAAAGGTAACACACATTCTGAAATGTACTCTGAACTCTTAAGCACAACTCTGTTCCTGAGTATTCAAAGCCAAATTCATCCAGGACAGAGCAGCACTAGCCACACTGCCTCTCTCCAGTCCCCCGAAACATCCCAAGTGATGTAAATGCTCTCATGTTCCAGTTGCTTATCAAGGATGTGGTTAAAGCCCAGAACATCACTCTTAAACTTCAATCATGCCATTTAGTGACTCTATAACCTACTACAAACACTTGGCAAAATCGGCATTCAAAGAACAAATACACACACAGCGCCATTATCTCTTGTCTATTGGAAATCACGTTGCCGGTAGGTGACAGCATTAACCACTGGGTCTAATTCTGTTGCTTCCCAAAGACTACAGTTGGTGTGGAGAGAAATATTCCAAGATCTAAAAAAACCACTGACTGCCAACTGCAGCACTTCGCCTTTTCCAGAAGATAAATTACGAAGAATTTTTGCCAGTCCACGTTATTTTCCCAAAGCAGAGTCAAATAGCCTTGCAACCCTGCCTTTAAGAAACCAATGCAATTAAACTGAATGGCTATGAACTGCCCCTGACAGCTTCCCCCCAACTTCATCTGATAAAGTGAGACACAGACACACATTGACAGACAGCCCACACCTTATTTAACTGCCAGACGCAGCTCCAATATGAAAATGTACATTCAATCTATGGGGAGAAAATCGGCCCAGCAGCTCATCACTAAAACAAAATAGCCATATAAATGCCGACTAGCCCGACTGCCTTGTAAGGAATGATCACTGACAACCAGAGATCCTATTCAGCAGGCTAAAAAGAATAATTATAGCCAGGGCAGGCATTAATCAGCTTGGCAGATACAGGAATTCTGTTAACAAGGCTAAAATGAATGCCAAGGAATCTCTGAAGGCCACAGCACTTCAAAGACCATGAAAGCTGCATGTATTGACTAGCGTTCTCCCGCTAGCCCTCTTCCTCCTCCCCTGCTTCCTTTCTTCAGGCCAGGTGTAGTGACCTGCTAGAGGTTTCAGGTTGTGGCATCTGAGAGGTGCATGCTGGCCTTGCCACTCCCTTCAGGATCTGTGCCTGGGCTGCACTCACCCCGAATCTTACTTTTCATCACATTCTTGCTTGCAAACCACTATCGTCCTTTTTTGCCTAAATTAACCTCTAGCAGTACACAGCACAAGGTTACGTGAGCATTGGTCAGCTTCTCCTTAACAAAAACAGATTGGGATCCTGAGATCAAATCCTGGCTCTGCCACAGAGTCTCGCATGACTGGGCAGCTCATTTAACTTTTCTAGGCATTGGTTTCCCTTATCTATGATAGGGAGAAAATGATGGTTATCTTTCACAAAACAGAATGTATGTAAGAGCCTGATACTCGATATGCACTCTATAAACTAATATTATTTGGGGACTGACAGGTGCAGAGCCATATAAAGAAGCTATGGGAAAGAAAAGGGATGGAGATGTGGC
This sequence comes from Aplodontia rufa, assembly GCA_004027875.1. Taxonomy (NCBI): domain Eukaryota; kingdom Metazoa; phylum Chordata; class Mammalia; order Rodentia; family Aplodontiidae; genus Aplodontia; species Aplodontia rufa. Next base: position 44,246 of record PVKS010001840.1, read on the forward strand.
TTAGAGGTAGAGTGTTTGCAAAGCATACACAAGGCCCTGGGTTTAATTCCCAGCACTGGAAAAAAAATACAGCATACAGACACAAGACACTACCAGCACTCAGTTTCCACTGGGGAATTATATGGTAATGTCTATGCCTGGGCAGGAGGGTGGAGGCATTTTTTCTTTTACTTTGTGCCCTTTATAACTGACAGAGACAGCAGGATGTCCCCCCAAATGCGTTCTTCCTGTCTCTCATAGTAACTGACACATGGCTGCCAGGCTTCTCTGCATTTCCCAGCTTCCCTTGCAGCTACAGTGAGATGAAACTAAATTCTTTCCCATGGAATACATGCAAAAATGAGGCTCCACTTCCAAGCTTGGCCCATGAAGCATGCACACATTCTACCACATGATGTTTCCTCCTTTGAGGGGCTAGAGTAGTGATGAAATCATGGGCTGAAGACAGCAGAATTGCCACAAGCCGGGGGGCCAGAGTCACTGTGTGGAACAGGGTCCCACTCAAGCCTTCCCTCTGAGGCATCCCATGGGCACTGTTATAAAAGATGCTTCACTGTTGGTGCCTCCATTCTTTGGGTCTATTTGTTAGAGTAGTTTAGCATATCTAATTAATATAATACTCTCCTGTAGTATTGGAATTTTAAAATATAGATGTAATGCTTCTGTCACTTAAAAACTATTTCAATGGATTTTCTGGGATAAAAATTTTTAAAATAGACACGAAGAGAATGTGTTAATCCCTCCTCACAATCTCCAGGCCTTCCACTCTCCAATTCACACTGCACACTAGCTGAGGATTTATCCTCCGTAAATACATCCCCCTGTCGCGTTAATCTCACCCTGCAAACTTTTAATGGCTACTTATATCCCCAGATAAAAGGACATATCTATTCATATATTCAGTTGTCCAATATTTATCAAGAACCCACTACATATTATATGCCCTATAGTAGGATAGAATAGTGGTTCCTGCAAGACCAACATGGTTCCTGCCCCCAGGGGATATAATTAGGGTAGGGATTTAGACAAGGGGACAGACTGTTACACCAGTGAAATAAATAGGTGCCATGATAAGAGAAGCGCAGGCTGCCTGGAAGCACCCGGGAGCCAAAAAATCCACCCCTCACATCCCAGACTTCTCAGCACAGCAACTGAAGCCTCTAGGATCTATCCCCAACCCACCTTTCAGTTTGCTCCCCCTTTACTTCCTTCTCCTCCAGAACCTCATTACATGGAACTCATGTGCCATTTCTGAGTGAATCACGCACTTTCACTCATCCACACTTTACACTTTTCCCCAGAGCCCAGAAAGCTCTTCTATCCTTTCTTTCAAAATTCTAATTATCCTCAAGGCTCAGCTCAAATGTCACCTCTTCAGCAAAAGCAACCCCAACCCCCAAGTCAAAATTAATCATCCTCTTCCTTGCTTCCTACCAGCACTCAGTTTCCACTGGGGAATCTCATTCTGTCTGGTAGTTGCTTTATCATCTGTCCACTCACCCTCCCCAACCACTCAGCGAGAGGCTATGTCTTGGTTATGTGTCTGGGACACCGAGTACTGAACACACTATTATGGACAAAGTAAGCATTCAAGAGATGCCAGACTGGATGGATGGACAAGACAGGTCAGACACAGACAAGAGAAGTGAACAGCTGCCATACAAAGCTGAGCGGTTCCGGGGAGATCCTGGTAAGGTCGGCTTAACTGGGAAACTTCATGGAGGAAGTGAGCTTTATGGAAGAAAGAGGACACATAGGCAAGATATATTCTATATGTCCTATGTAAAAGAAAAAAAAAAAAGCAAATGAGTCACTTAGAATGACGTGTCTCAACCAGAGAGAAGACTGGAGGGGAGAGAGCACAAGGTGCAGCGCCTCCCTAGAGGAAAATCGTAAGGAAACAAAGAGCAAAAGTATAGAAAAAGTGGATCAAAAATGATCCTTCAGGAAAACAATGAACTGAGAAAAGAGGCTGAGGAAAAGGGTCAACAGGAAAGATGTTAGAGGTTACCTATGTGGGGAACCTTCAGGACCTGGGCTAAGACAGTAGCTGTAGAAACCAGAACGATGGGAAGCAGCTTGAGCCTGTGCTATAGGAAAAGCCAAATAATGAGGGACACGGCACGAAGGCGGAGGTCACAGAGAGCAGGAACACCAAGATTCTATGCAGGCAGCAACCCTGGAGGAAAGATGATCTTGCTTATCAACATATTAAGTTTCAGGAATCAATACACTGCTAGAATGGTGTAAAAAAAGGAAGGCCTTCTTAGAGGTGAAGCTGAAGCCATAGTATGTGAGATTCTGAGAGTCAGAGCTGGCAGGTGGGACATCAACAGTTCGGAGAACCACTGGGTGAAAAGACATTGTCTGGAACACCACAAGCTCCTGGTGTAGTTAATATGAGACAGCTAGCCAGGGGAGGATACACTGGTGTACAATCAAGATTTCCCAAAACAGTGCTTTCACAATTACATTTCACTTTTGCCAATCTCCCCCTTTTTCTCTCATACCCTTGTTATGCAAAGGCATTCTTTTCAAACTTTCTACCTCACTGCATCCTTCTCTCTGATGCACGGGCTGTGAACTGCCTGACTCTAAGGAGAGTCATTCACATAATCTATGACAAAGAGCAGCTCCTAAAGTTGTGCAGTGCATAGTCTGTGCAGCCATGGGTCATGGACCTGCTGGACAGCAGACACATACGTCAATTAAACTGTGTGAACTATGGTCAGGAATGTGCAACAAATATGGAACTCAAAGGGACCCAGAGTGAAAGGGAAAGATTGAAGGCAAAAGGATGGCAATCCACAGAGGAGATGCTATAAAACCAAGAAAGGTCCAGAAGTTCCCTGCATATGGGCTGCATCTGAAGCAATGAGGCTGAATGAGCAGAGTGTTTGAAAAAACCCCTACCAGGTAGAAGAACACAGAAGCAACTAGAAAGGCTAGCTTACCAGCTGCAGGAGTCATGGGGCAGAGACACTATGGCCCTGGGGCCAGCAGGAGAGTAATGGTGATGGCACAAAATAGGCAGTAGTCATTTACCCTATAGTGCAGCTGGGTCCTGACTGGGAAAGACACCATGCACCGCCTGCTTTGCGAAGATTCAGGTCTGTTCTCTCTAGGGAATTGGAAAAGAACGCCTGAGCGGGTCTTAGGATTCAGCTCTTCCTGGGTGACACTTATTACAGGGATTCAAGAATATCAAAGCATGGAGGGGCCAGCCCTCCGGGACAATGATGCACACTTAACAAATGTATTTCCTTAGCCGGTTAAGATCATCTGTGTGAAGATGGTGACTGTGTATGGAGTGAATGGAAACTGGAGAGACAGAAAATCCACGGCAGATTCCTTGAGTAGGGGGAGGGTGCTGGGCCATCAAAAGACACCTGGGTTTCCAGAGGGTGAAAGACAAGGGCCAGTAAGAGGGGGAAAGTAACAGGTAGAAAAAGTTGGAGAAGCTAGGCACTTGGGTCTTTGTGTGAAGCTAGGCAGCTTCAAGAGAAGCTAAATAAAGACTGAGGCGGAGATCCAGCCACGACAAAAATGACAGAAGGGACCGCACACCGATTGTCATTGTAACGCTCTGGGCCATCCCGTGACCTTCGAAGAAGGAAGTTGCTGTATTCTTTCGCTTCCCTGAAAAGGCAACCCACAGAGGGCTCGCGTGTGCGAGGAGCAATCGGCCCGTGGCGGCTATGGCGGGGCGTAGCAAAGGCTCATATTTCCGCTCTCAAGCTGGGGACGCGGGCCGGGACCGAAGGCACCTTCCGGGGCCAGGAGTTCAAGGTGAGCCGGGCTCCCAGCCGGCCAACAGGTAGGGAGGGCAGGGGGAAAGCCGGCCAGCGGCCACTCCCCCGGCACATGTGGGGGGCGAGGCTCGGCCTGCAGCAGCTGCTACTAGCACCCCGCGCGGGGCCGAGTGGCTTTGCGCCGGGCGCCGGGCTCCGGGCGGCCACGCAGCCGCTCCCCGCCCGACCCGGCCGGCCGCCCGCCCGCGCACCAGGGCCGGATCTCCCGGGAGCCGCCAGGACACCCTCTGCGCCCCAGGCCGCGCGCTGCAGCCGCGCCCCACCGAGCCCCACGGGGGCCGCCCGTGCCCCGCGTCCCGCCGAGCCCCACGCGCACTTACCCAGCGACAGGAGCGCCAGCAGCAGCGGCCTCGGCGCCTGGCGCCCCATGCTCGCAGGGCGGGAGCGACTCTCCCCCTCCTCCTCCTTCCCCGCCGCCTCTCCTCCTCCTCCTCCTCCAGCTCCGGCTGCTCCAGAGTCAGCGCTCCTCCGCTGGGCCGCGCGCCTGCTCCGCTCTCCTCGCGAGCCGAGAAATCCCAGCGCTGGGGCGTACGTGCGCCCCAGTCTCCGCTCGCTCCTTCCCGCCTCCTTCCTTCCCTCCCTCCGCCAGCCAGCCGGGCCCGGGAGCCGGCCCCGCCGATCCCAGTGTGCAGCCCCGACCGCTTCCCGAAAGCTAAAGGGAAGGACCGCAGAGCCCGCCCGCGCCTCCCATCCGGCGCTTTGCCAGCAACAAACACAAACTTTCCCAAGCCCCTCCCCGCTCCAGGTAACGGAGGAGGCGCTGGGGCCACCCGCTTAAAGGGGAGGAGACGGCGGAGCCCACCCGGCCCTCCCCTCGGGCCCCCACCCCAAGAGAAACTTTCCTCCGACCTTTAAAAGTTGGCCCGGGAAGACTCGTCTGGAAATCCCATCGGTTTGGCTCTATCCCGGGACGCCCCTAGATCCTTCACTTTGGAGTCACCCACGCGTGTCTGCTATTCCCTCAGCCCACAACCCGCACGTTTACCTTCTCCTACCGAACTAAGCACCCCACCAGCCTGCTGCCTGGCCCTTGCTTAAAATTGTTTAAATAGGACTGAAAGAGCTGTAAGGACTTAGATTCCAACCTCCTTATGGAACAGAAGCTTGAAATGTTGGGGTGACTTGTCCAAGGACTCCAGCAAAGCGGAGAGATCAAAACCGAAGTGGCTCTGAGGACGCACTACCCTGTGGCTGGGTGGGCTTGCCTTCCTCCTGACCCCTCCCTGTCCTCTCCAGGGTGCTTATGGCATTGATTAGAACAACTTTCCACAAAGACCCCAGTTAAAAAAAAATACCACCAAGTATATTAATAGCTATAGTACTTCATATAGAATGTACTCTCACGACTATATTCATTTCTTTAAGTGGACACAAATGGTTACCAATAGAGACTCTTTTTCCCCACACACAATAGAGTTTTGTGCTTTTGATTAGAATACAAAAGGCTCCACAGTATTGGGGAAAAAATTAGTGCTCCTTGTTTGAAACTCCACAAGGATGATTCAGACATACAAGGAGCAGCAGTGGTTACTAACTCACTGCTCCTCAGCACAGCCCTCCACTAATATACGCAAAACAAATCACAGATGTTCTTGGGGAAACTGCCTGAGCTTGGGGCAGTTCTATTCTGCTTTTATTCTGATACTTTATTATTTCTATCAACGAGTGTTCCCATTAACCAATGTGTTATTAGCCAGGTATGAACCCTTCAGAAAGAGATGACAAATTCATTCCTGGTGATGCAACAATGTGAATGTACTTAATGCCCCTGAATGGTACATTTAAACATGATTCAAATGGTGACTTTGGTGTCATATCTATTTTACCATGGGAGGGGCGGGGGGGGCGAATTCATTCCAAGCTTTTCCCATGCTGTTTACCTACCCTAGTATTTCTAGGGGACATTTACTATTATTATTATTTCATTCAGTTAACCTTGAAGGAAATCTAATGTTAAGTTTTGGAAGATGCTGGAGCTATAGAGAAGTGTAAGGCCTGGTTCCTCCAGAAGCTCAGAATTCAACTCCTCAATCTTTTCCATTCTTAACTACCCAGAATGCTTACCGTCTGGACGGCGCATTTTAGTACTTGATCACATTCAGTTTAGCACAACATGTGCACTGCTCCCATTCCTGTCTAATAATACAAGAACCTAAGAGGCTGGCACATTCTCATCTTATATCCCCCACATTACTGTAGAGTAGAGTTTTGCTTTAAAAAAATCAATAAATAAAACCCTCTTGTTTAACAAACAAATGCAAGTCTGGGAGTGTGCCTAGAAAATATCAGGTCCTCAATATGCACTGATAGAGCGAGTGAATGCCACACTCGATCCTGAAACTACAGCAGTGAGTCAGACAGTTCCTGCCCTAGCAGTGCTTACAGTCCACACATGCTGACTTGACAGGTGGGGCCGTGTGTGCAAGGTTCAATCGTGACACAACCAGGGAGTGGCCTCTCCTGGGGACGATTTGCAGAAGAAACTTCACAGAACGGAAGACTGTGCAACGAATCTTGAAAGATCAGCAGGTACTTGGCTGCGATGCACATGTACGGACGAACTTACAATCCATATTGTATCTTTAATGTGGTAGGGATTCTTCTCCCAGTATGCCCCCAGGTGTCATCAAATTAATGGTCCATCTTATAATCATGAAAATAACCATAGTGAACAGTTGAAATGTTGAGAATAAATGAGACTGTCCAAACAAGGCAAGTAGAATGGGAACTAAGGAGATAACCTGTAGGTGACAGGCAGTCAATTGTGTCATGAGGATCAACCAAAGAGCCCTTTTTGTAGCAAGAAATGAGCACAAATTAATAACTCCAGACAGTTGGTCATAACCACCACACTGTTTGCATGGCCCTGACTACAATCAGATAAAATATGTTACCAGCTAAAGAAGCACAGAGTCTGCAGCAGACAAGCACCATTTGTTAATTCATGACTCTGGAATCTGATGATGCTTTTGTTATGACATTTATTTGCCTTAGTGAGTAAACTTCTCTACATACAAACCTTTTGCCCCAATTGTTCAGTTTGATTAGTGTATAGACTTGCCAGGAGCGGGCAGACTCACACTCCAGCAATTCTAACTAACCCACCCCCACCACCATGGAGGGTGAATCCCAGCTTGGGTGTTCTTTGTCCCCTCCACAGTGATCCTAGGGACACTGCCACAACCAGCCAGTATTACCTCTTGATTACTCCTGTCTGTCAGCAGGTGTTACACTGAAAACCTCACAAGGGTCCTCGTACTCTCTCCCCTCGAACAGATTTTCCTGTTGAGATTAGACAAAAGCACTGTGTTATTTAACTTTGAGAATGAAAATGCTAAAAGTTCCCAATGAAGGGATTTCCTGATTATTCTAAGATTCACCCAGTCTTGGTATGTTACCCCTACTGCCACCACCAACCCATGCACAGATTCTCCTAATGATCTGATACCAACTTCAGCAAGATCTCAGGGAAAGGAGTTTGTTCCTTGGCAACTTTTCATTCCATCACTCATTTTCATTCAGAATAGTCCTTGTTTTGTGTCCAGGTGTATATTTCCCCAACTAAAGTTAAACAGGGACTACTAATTAAAAAAAAATATATATATATATATAATATTTAATTATGGATTTAGAGAATGGAAGTAAGAGTTTAAAAGGGAGGGGTGGGGAGAGGAAGCCTGCATATCCTGATGAATGAGTGCCACTGGATTTTGGTGAGGCCATGGGGGAGGTAGGGAATGCCCATTCAACAACCTTCAAAACACCAGGGAATAGGCTAAGCACAGTTCCCCTGAGGGCTGATCCTGTTCTGTGTCCTCCCAACTATTCATCCTTCACATCCTTTCTTCAGCTCTGAAAGACTAGAGAGGGAGAGATGGAAAAAATGCTCTTAGGTGAACTAGAACTGTCCACCTCTGCCAAGCCAAAAATATCTTCCGAGCACCACCCCCATAGCAAACACTTGCCTACATAACATTAGTCCCACTGGGACACCAGGGTGGAAGGATGAGAAAGTGAGGAAATGGAGGCACAGGAAGCTTTTGCAATAAAAGTGCTCTATAAGAACAAGGTCGTATTATTAAGAGTATACATGGCCCTGGTCCTGGCCCTGGAGGAGCTTCTCATCTCATTGAATGTGTCAAAAGACCTGGGAAGCTGCAAAGGATGGGGAAGACAGTGATACCAGAAGAGCAAAGGAAATTGAAAGGAAGCTAAGCAGATATGGTGCATGCCATTTGGTGGCAAACCCTGCTCATACGCTATCACCAGGGCCGAAGTATCTCCTAGAATGGATAGAGGTAGTAGAGTCAAGGGTGAAAAGGAAGTGTTGCCACATCTGGGAAGTTAGAAATAACTGCAGAGGGGCTGGAGCAGTTGCTCGGCGGTTACTGAGCTTGCCTGGCATGCGCGAGGATGCGAGTTCGAACCCCAGCACCAGGTATTCAACAAAGTGTTGGAGCAACAAAGGTGACGTGACAAACTAAAGAAAACTGATTCTCTCTCTCTCACTGTTCCTTCTCTCTTAAAAAAAAAATGAAAAAGGAAAAGAAAGAAATGCAGAGGACTGTGGGATACTGGAAGGAATTCTCTACCAAAGGCCATCGCTACTAAAACATGATGGTGCCCCATTGTGCCCACCTTGTGCTCTGTCTGGCACACCTTGGACCCCGACCCCCAGGCTGTGTGCCAGGAGGGTGCTTTTTCTCCTCTTGGGAAGGTGATGGCCCCAGCCTTCACACACAGCATGGGGTGTCAGGAGGAGTGCAGAAGTGTTCTCTTTTCTTCCTTTACCACCCCCAGCCCTTCTCACCCCACTTGAACCACACTTCTGAGTTCACCTGCAACACAAGTTCTAGGCACTGCACTTCTAAAATGACATTTATTAACTAAAATGCACTGTGGGTAGAGTTCCTGGCTAAAATACAGGATGCCTATTAAGATTTAAATTTCAGATGAACAAAGAATGCATTTTTAGTATGTGTCCCACATATTCCATAGAGTATACTTATACTGAAAGAGATACTTCTTGCTTGTCTGAAACTCATATTCAACTGAGCACCCTATATTTTTATTTGCTAAATCTAGCAACCCCTTATCCATAGAAGAGTTGCCTTATGGAGAAATGAGTTTTTTTCTGGAAGACTCTGGAGAAGGCAATATGGGACTCTGAGTAAGCTATCTTCAGATGGCTTGCAAGTCTGCATTTGAAAGGATGAATAAACTTTGCTAAGGGGTAGTCTGCTGAGTCACTGGGTAAAAAATTGCCACAAGAGAGGATTGACCTAGATTGTAATTACCAGAGCTAGCTCAAAGCTGAAGGGAGCTCCGCTGTATAGTGGTATCTTCCCTAAAACCCAGTCACCCAGAGGTTAAATGCCTACTACAACGGGAGCCATCAGAAGGTAACTGTGTTAGTTGAGGCCATAGACAGATTAACCTCGAGGGGTGTCCTTTCCAACCTTGAGATTGTACAACTGACTCCTTTTGTTCCTGCTTTGCCTCTGCCCTGTTGCTCTTCCTGTTCCCCATGGGAGTGGGTTGGATGCTTTCTCCAGCATTAGACAACAGAGAAGCTCATGTGTAGATGCTACACATTGTGGGAAACTAGAATAACTACCCTTGACACCTACCTGCTCTCTACTGGAGAGGATTATTTTAGAACCAGGGATTGAACCCAGGACCTTGCTCATGCTAGGCAAGCTCTCTTTCACTGAACCATGTCTCCAACCTTTCCATTCATTTACTTTTTATTTATTTTGAGACAGGTTCTCATTAAGTTGCTCAGGGTCTCAGTTGCTGAGGTTGGTCTCAAACTTGTGATCCTCCTGCCTCAGCTTCTCAAGTCGCTGGGATTATAGGTGTACACCACCACGCCTGGTCACAGGGCATATTTTGCAACTTTGTCCTTTTTTTTTTCCCCTGGTACTGGGGTTACAACTCTGGGTCTCATGCATGCCAGGTAAGCATTCTACCACTGAGCCACATCCCCCATCCCCCGAAACTTTGCCTTGAAGGATGCACAAGGAGTACCATTTTTCAGTGTCAGGTATTTTACCAAACGGTTTTCATCCCCAGCAGAAGCATAAGTGTTATGCTAGCTTAATATTTTTGCCAGCCTAAAATTATTGTATCTATGCTTTATGACAGAGTTTGTGAGGACTCGATCATCCATTGACCTCTGCGTTGGAGGCAAGGTTACTTTCTAAGAAGTATCTTGGATACACTGTCTCCAGAAACACAGGAATTCCCCTTCTGAGCTGCGGCTGGCTGTCCTGGTGTGGCCCCAGCATCTTCACTAGAGGACATCAGTTTTGCCTCAGTTGGGCTAATCGATCTGTAGAGCAGGTGGTTTTGTGCCTAACCAACCCCGAGAATGGCCACCATCTAGATGATTTCAAACTCACTGTCTCTCAATGTTTTTTAAAAGCTCAGCTGAGAAAAACAATATTTATGGAAGATTTCCCGAAGAAAAACGCAGCCTGTACATTCTTCTAGAAACCCTAAGATCACCTCAAGTTATGAATTAAGTAGACCGTCAATGAACATAATACCTGGATATATCACGTTGGCACCCCATAAAGTTGCTTTCACTGAATTGCATTTTGTCACGATGCCGTCAGCCAACATTGAGGGATGTCCTTAGAATCGGCTGAGTACACTTTGTCATTGTGTTTCCCGCAGAACAGGTTTACAGATGCTCTTCCTTACGTCTGGCAGCAGCCTCTCTGCTGAAGACCCATGGAGAAACTTTATTCTGATCTCAGCCCCACAAACGGTTGTGCTTTTCCTTAGGGACTGGTTTCTTTCACCTTATGAACTCTGTAGATATTGGAACTGTCGGTCTTTTCCTTTTCAGGGTGCACTGTTAGCTCACAATCGAAGCTGTGGCTTCCCGTAGCAGGCAAAGATGACTTTCGGCATGAATTTTGTAGAACCCCTCTTCCTGTTCCTCCTTACCTTACCACCCTTATTTCCACTTTTGCTCCATTTTGCTTTTTTTCATTTATTTTATTATGTTCATGCAGTTTCACAATATAAGAGCCGTTTTCCTTTTCTTCCTTATTGTAAAATTCTAGTCCACACCTAGACATTTTAAATTCCAACTCCTTCTTTGCAGATTAAATGCAATGATGTAATAATCACAGAGAGCTCTGGTCCAGGGAAAGGCTGCAGTAGGAAGGAGGGTGCTGGGACCACAAGGGCCCAGGAGTTCCTGACGAAGGGTGTCGTTTCCAGGAGCAGCAGACAGTGGACCCTCCTCGCCTTGACCCTAGGAATGTGCACTGTTCATCTGACTGCACTGGGTGAGCAAATATTAGTTTCTTTCTCTCAGCACACAGTGGGTGAGGGGCCGGAGTGGCCTGAGAGTATCCAGGACAGATGCAAGGTGGTCAACCCCGATTTTATTATTGCATAGAATGGGAGTGGTCCAGCCAGCACCCAGTTACTTATTGCTCCCCTGCACCCTCTGCTGTTTCCGGCCAGTCCCTCATTTGGAAATGCCCCCCATGCTGATTCACATTGCCACTGTTAGGTGAGGTTCCATGGAAAGCAAAGTTTGAGGCACTGATTTGGCGGTGAGTCCTTCATGTGGGAAATGATCTCAGAAAGCAGCAATGAGGCAATAGGCAGAGCAAGTCTGGGGACAAGAGAAAGTCAATGCAGTGGTGTCATTGAGGTGAGTACTACCATGTCAAACCGAGAGGAAAGAGCTCAGAGCTGTGTCTCAGGGGACAGGAGTTCAGGTATTTGTTCCCTGATTCTCTCCCCCAGTGGCTGAGGTTGACCCCCAGGGGCATTAACTCCTCCAGTCTCTAGGTGACACCCATCGGAGCCCAGAACCCTAAGCAGACAAGTCTGTCTCTTCCACTAGAGTGAGAGAAGAGTCCTCTTCCCCTCAGCCTTGCATTCTAGGTGCCCATCACAGTGACTGGCACACAGTAGGCCTGCTCAATAAATGTTTCAGCCCTAATTAAGAGTTGTTCTGCTTTTCTGTCTTTTTATATATTGGAGTGCCATATAAAATTTTATTTGGGGAGAAAATAATGTAAAACCATTGATGTAGCCCAAGCTCATCTTACAGATGAGGCATCTGAGGCTCAGAGAAGGGAAGTTACTTGTCTGAGATTACACAGTACATTAAAGTGATTATGGAATATTAAAATGATTCTACCAAGTACACCAAATGCAGGCAAGGGAACCGACTGGAGTTACAATGTGAATTATTAGCACTTTAAATGGAGGGTATGACCACTTCTGTGTTAGATTTCCAACAGGAAATTGCTTAAAATAAATTAACTTGGAAAGTTCCTGAGCTCTGATTAAAGAGGTGAATGGTTTGAGTGAAGCTTTCTCTTCCAGGAAAAGAAACTCACCCTCTGTAAACACATTGCAGGTAATGTACCAAGGACTTTGAGCCAGAGTGAACTCATTTAGCATTCTCTTCCTCCAGCTGACGAGGACAGCTACAGGGAGAGTGGCAATTTTATCTTTAATAAATAAATGAAGTCTGGGGCTGGGGAGGTAGCTCAGTGGTACAGTGCTTGCCTAGAATGTGTGAGGCCCTGGGTTCGATAATGGCACCAAAAACCAAAACAAAATAAAAAAATGAGATCTAGATTGTACCACGATCTCAGTAAATTGTAAAACCCCTCCTTTCCTGTGCTCCCTTCCTACCTCTATATAGTCCTTTGCTGGAGTCTTTGGCACTTGTGTGAGATACAACATTTCAAGGTCAGATAAGGATTATTACAAAAAAACAAGAGTTGCAAAGTCGCCTATATACTAACATAAAAAGTCAGCAAAACACTTGATATTTGGGGAAGGGGGTTCTGTGAGCTACGGAAACTGATCATTCCTGCCAGTTAGAGAGTTAGGATTTATTTGAACAGACACACACACACTGAACTTTTGTTTTTGCCCAGACATGGGTCAACATTACTCTAGAAAAGAGGGGCTGGTGTAGCATTTCCACAGTCCACGATACAGGAAGGGAGAACTTTTTGTCAGCCAGAAGGAAAACTTTTGAGAATCGGCCACAGGATGTGGGGGCAAGTGTCTGCCTCGCAAGCCTGTAATCCCAGCAATTCAGGAGACTGAGGCAGAAGGATCACAAGTTCAAGGCCAGCCTCAGCAACTTGGCAAAACCCTGTCTCAAAACAAAAAAATAAAAAGGTCTGGGGATGCAGCTCCATGTTCAAGGTCTATATTTAATTCCCAGTACCACAGGAAGAAAGAGGTTTTCCTTCTGGCATTTGCCCAAGGCAAATGATGACTAGAAATGATGGAGTTTTCCATCAAGCAGCATAGAGTGGCGGTTAAGAGAACCAGATGTGGAGTTACACAGTGTGGGGGAACAGTCCAGCTCGATTAGTTACAAAAGCTGTGTGACCTTGGGTAGGTTACTCAGCTTTTCTGGGTCTCAGGCCCTACATCTATGAAACGGGAACAATGGTAACACATCTGGCAAAGCAGTGTTTGGGGCATAATTGAGAGAGGAAAGAGTCAGTACCCAGTTCCCAGCTCTGCACCGGCAGACAAGCAGCTGTCCACCAAGGTCTGCATGCGCACTAGCCCCTGGGCATCAGCTTTCCAGCCAGGGGCTGAATTTCCAGCTCCGTCCCATCTATGTGGCTGCATGACGAATTCTAGCCCAGGTGTGAGCAGAAATTACAAATCAACTTCAAGGGAGGCCAGGTTAAGGATCAGGGGTGTGACTTCTTCACACTCTTCTTCCCACCGTCTACTCGGTGGAAGCAGAGTCCTGAGAAGATGGGGCTACGAGATGGGAGAGAAATGAATCCCCACATCTCCACCTGGAGGAAAGCTGTCTTCTATCGTTCGATTAGGTTGGGGAGAAATACGTTTTGTTGGTGTCAGCAACTGAAACATGGGGGCTTACTCATCATGACTGCTGCAGTTGCCCGAATACATCTCCCTCTTTTCTAACAGAACCTCAGTGCTTTTGAGGGGTCACCTCATCTCTACTGAGCCATGTGCTATACAGGAGGTTGGCTCCATCCCCAGTCCCAGCAGGTGACTCCTAATCCTAAACTCTAATCTTCCTAAATTTCATTCCTTGTCAGTGATTGGTTTAAGCATGGACATAGGAGGAAGTTCTGGCCAATGCAATTTGAGGAGAAGTCTTCAGGAATCTTAGAAATGTATTCTTCATCTTTGATTATCATGCCTGCTTCAATTTTCTTGTGATTACTGATTTGAAGGTGGAAAGGGGCATTTTTGTTTATTTTCCTTTTTAATCTTTATCAGGGTGTAATTTACACCGATTTACATGATCTGTATAATTCACCAATTTAAATGTACCATTTGATGAATTTTGACAAATGTAGACAGTCATACAATGTCTACCTCAATTATAATAAAGAATATTTTCATTTATCCTCCAAATTACCTGTGCCCACTTATGGTGAATATCCTCCCTCCACACCCAGGCCCTGGCAACCACACATCTGCTCTCCAGCACTATAGCTTTGCCTGGTCTCATACTTCGTACAAATTGCTTCTTATTCTATCCAGCCTCTTCTGCACACCACAATGCCCTTGAGGTTCATACACGGCAGCAGATCATTCCTGTTTAGGGTTGAGCAGTGTTCTATGATGTAGCTATAACACAATTTGTTTATCCATTCACCAGTTGATGCATATTTGGCTTCTTTCTGGTTTTATAACCTGGAATAAACCAAAATATTCTGAACACACGCAAGCATGGATTTTTGTGTGTACATACATTTTCTTTCTCTTAGGAAAATTCCTTGGGAGCAGGATTTTGTTGGACCGTATCGCAGGTTTATGCCTACATTTATAAGAAATTACCCACCTGCTTTTCAAAGTAGAAGTGTGGAATATATTACTCGGTATTTCCACCAGAAATATATGAAAGGCTCCATTCCTCCACGTCCTTTTCTATATTTGCTATTTTCAGACATTTTTCATTTACGCCGTTCTATGGGGAGGGGGTAGCGGTATGTCATTGTGGTTTTGATTTGCATCTCCCTGGGGACTGATGATGTGTAGTGTCTTTTCATGTGCTTATTTGCCATCTCTATATATTCTTTGGTGAAATGTCTATTAAGATGCTTTACCACTTTTAATTGGGTTGTTCTTACTAGAGAGTTGTAAGAGTTCATTATGTTTTGAATATGAATCATTTATCAGGGGACTGGAGGTATAGCTCAGTGGTAGAGTTTATGCCTAGTGTCTGTAAGGACTGGGGCTCAATCCCCAGCACAGTGAGACAGACTAAACCCTCAGATACATGTTTTGTAGATATATTTCTTAGATTTGTGTTTGTGTGGATATCTTTTTTTATTCATTAAATATGGTCTTACAATTAGGAGGGAATCATTAACAATCAAAAACAAATGTATGAGAGAGCAAGTCGAGGCTGATGCCATTCTATGGTTCCCCCCTTGGGTTCCCCATGGTTCCATATTTCCCCCTATTAAACCCCCATGTTAAATGGACTTCTCATGGAAATCGAAGGTTGCTCCCTGAGTTGATTCCCCCATACTCCCTCCCTCCAGCCTCCTTGATATATATCCTTCCTATTCCCTCCCCTTCTCTGCTCCGCTCCCTACACCCCCCAGCATCCTAGGCAAGGTTCCCCCTGTTCGTGTAAAAATTCATACATATTGCGATTATTATTTGCTTAGCCATCTATTATACTGTTTCCGGTTGTATTTGAGCTTTCACAAATGAGAGAAAACATTCGGCCCTTGAGTCTCTGAGTTTGGGATATGTCACTTAGCCTAATTTTTTCCATCTCCATCCATTTGGCTGCAAATGCCATAATATAATTTTCTCTAATAGCTGGGTAGAATTCCATTGCATATATGCACCACAGTTTTTGCGTATGGATATCTTATTTCATCCTTTGCTTTTACCTGTGACTTTATATTTAAGATGCAATTTTAGTAGACAATGTAGAGTTGGAGTTTTGCTTTTTTCTTTTCCCTTACAATAGCTGCCTTATCACTAGGGTGTTTGAAGCATTTACATTTAATATAATTTCAGTATATGGTTGAATGCTTCAGTCTTTGATTCTACTATTTGTTTTCTATTTGTATCATCTGTTCTTTCTTCTTTTGCCTTTATTTGGACTGAGATTTGCTTTACTTTTTAGAATTCCGTTTTCTCTCTCCTTTCGGCTTTTAGCTGTGTCTCTTTGCTCGTTTGGAAAGTGGTTTCTGTGTGCACCATGCACATCTTTAATTTCTCGTGCTCCACCTACATCGGATCATACTGAGCCAGGGCTAACGTGAGTCTCAAAAGTTGTTTCCATTTCTCCTTCCCCTCCTTTCCACTGTTGTGTTCACTCAGTTTTCTTCCACACATGTTATAAATCTGAGACTATATTGTTGTTATTTTTGTTTTAAATAGTCGATTAGCTTTTAAAGAAGTTTTAGAATAAGGAGGAGTCTTTCATGTTAATTCACATGCATATATTTCCAGAGCTCTTTATTTCTTTGTTTGATTCTCAAATTCCATCTGGCAATATCTTCCTCCCACTTGAAGAACTTCCTTAACATTTCTTGTCGTATGCTTGCGGGTGATAAATTCTCTCAGCTTTTGTTTGCCTGAGAATGTCTTCATTTTCGAAGGATACTATTCCTCCCCCCAATACAGAATTCTAGCGTGTACGCCTTCTTTCTCTTTTCCTTTTTCCTTTCTTTATGAGGTTTGATTTCTTTCGGCTCTTTAAAGGCGCTGTTTCGTCTTCTTGTGGCTTGCCTCTTGTGTCGTAAGGCAGGCATTCTTCTTGCCTTTGTTCTTCTGTATATAATGTTTCTCTCAGCACTTTTCAGGTTTCCTCTTTCTCACCAGTTTCCAGCCTTTTTATTATATTTGGCGGTGGTTGTGTGTTTATCCTGTTTGGGTTTACTACTATTTTAACATCTTCGTTTATAGTTCTCATCAACTTTTTGGGGAAAAAATGGCAATTATTTCTTCAAAATTTTGTTGTTGTTGTTGTTCCCATTGCATTTCTCTTCCTGGGACTTCAATTTTGTGTACATTAGTCCCTTGATATTATCCTATAGGTCACGACAGCTCCATTTGTTTTTTTTTATTCGGAAATTTATTTGTTGAACAATCAAACAAGCTTCTAATGAAACTATATATATATACATATATACAAATTCTGAAAATTAGATTTACCCCCAAGAGCCTCCCCCAATTACCCACCCTTATCCCTCCTGCCCCTCTCCTGCCCAATACAACTCTACAAATGCCTTAGGTTGTATGACATTACACCTTATCCGGATTTAAAACATGATAGTAGACCTCCTTTCTCAATGGCCAGGGTGTGGCTCCAGCCTCCACAGATGAGTGGAGACGTTCGACGCTTGGTTCTCTGGGTTATGCTGACTTCACTCAGCGTGAATTCTTCCATAGCCATCCATTCACCTTCAAAGGCTGCGATATCCATTTGTTGTTTTCAGGCTGCTTTCCATTTGTGCTTCCTTTCAGACAGCTTTCATTGCTGCGTCTTCAAGTTCATGGATCCTCCCTTCTGCGATGTGACATTATTAAACCCACCCAGTGAAATTTTCATTTCATGTAGTGCATCTACTTTCAGAACTAGAGGGTCCACTTCCTTTTTCTTATGATTTCTAGCTCTGTCTTCACTATCGTTATGTTTTACTTTGAACTCTTGGACACATTTATCATACATGTTTAAATTCCTTTTTGAGAAGTTCTACTGTTACTGTCACTTTTTTTTTTTAAGAGAGGACACAGAGAGAGAGAGAGAGAATCAATTTTTATTGAGTTTTTCACATGGCCTTCTTAGCTGTTGTACGTGGGTGCTGGGGTTTAAACCCGTGTACTTGCGCATGCCAGGCAAGTGCCGCAACCACCGAGCCACCACTCCAGCCTCATGACTGTCACTTTTAAGTCTGTTTCTGTCAACTGTTTTTTTCTCCTAGTATGGGCGACCGTTTTCTGCTTCTTTGTGTATTTGGATGCTACCGGCTGCAACTGTTATATTGCAGAATATCTGAATAGTGTCGTCTTCCTTTAAGGAGTGATGGGCTTTGTAGGAACGGGCATTTAAGTTACCTGCAGATCAGCTTGGCTCTTTTCAGGTGGTGGTGGCTGGTCATCTTCACTCTAGGTTTAACTCAATCCTACTACTAAGGCATGACTCTTCTGGGGACCCTGCTGAAGGCCTGGGTGTTCCGTGGAAATTCCTGTCTCTCTACCTGAAATACAAACGATTCCTATTTCTGGGTGAATGGTGGGAATGGCTCAGCTCATGGTTCTTCAAGAGTTGCTTTGTTGCCCAATATTTCGTGGTTTTAATCTGCGTCTTTGAAGCTTAGTAGTCACCCAAAGACTCCAAGTTTCCCTTAATGCCTGTTCCAGGTTCTTTCTCTGTATAGCTTTCTCTTCTCCAGTACCCTATCCTACAAAGTCCAACTTCTACCTCCCCAAATTCTGATCCCCCAAACTCGAAGAGCCTGCTGTGCTTCGCTTGAGTCTCCCTAATGCTCCATCATCCAGAAAACACCTCTGGAAGAAAGGTGCACAAGCGCAGGGCTCATTTAATTGGTTGTCCTTCACTGGGGCCTGCCCTGAGCTGCCCGCGTACGATGTTGGAAAACAGTCGTCTCGTGTATTTTGTCTAGTTTTATAGTTGTTTTTGGCAGGAGGGCAAATTTGATACCAGCTACCCTTTCATGGTCAGAAATGGAAGTCTTATCTTTTCTTTAAAAAAAAAAAAATCTTACACACAGGGTCTTCTTTCTGGATGTGGTTGTGATGTTGGTTGTGTAAGCCAAATTGTAGACATGAGAGGAACTGGCCTGTAGTCCAAGCCAGTGTGACAAACACAGCAGAAAACAAATGGAGATGGGCTGGGTTCATAGGGACATTGAGGAGCCACTGCACAGCCATTCCTGGGGGCATCCTACCTTGGAAAACTGCCGCTGTGTGCGAAAAAGTTGTTCTTAAGCTTTAAGCCAACCTAATTCACATAAATTCATGGTCTAATACAATAACAATAGTTAGTACTCAACAATTAAGTTATTTTAAAATACAATTATAGAACACTACTACATAGGTAGTATACAAAGAACTGCATATACATTATCTGATGTCATAGCAAGTCCAGGACATCAGTAGTCGTATTAGTCCTATTTTACAGATGCTAAACTCGAGGCTGAGAAAATAGCACATTTTCTTCAAGCTTACAGAGCTTTATTGTGACCCAGCAGGATCCAATTCCTGGCTTCTTTACCTTCAGAGTTACACTACCACTTAGATTTCCTGACAATGGCTTTCAAATCCCATAACTGATTAAAGGCCATAGTTTTGTTGTTGTTGTTTTGTTTCTGATTTTGCTTTTTTCACTCAAAAGGAGAAACTGATCAATGGAAAAAGCGCCTCGTGAATGGGGATCAGGGACTCCTGAATGTTAGCCCAGCATTGGCAGGAAAGGGACAGTTCTCAGCTGAGGCCTGCACCCTGACTTCCCCTGCCTGCCTGCCTCTGAGGAGGCTTGTCTGTGTGCTCTGCTCATCCAGGGATGCCAGCCTAATCATTCGAAACACACGAACAGAAAACGCCAGGCAGCAGGCACCTGGGAGAGGGAGTTGGGGCCCAGAAACAACACACCCGGTGAGGTGTGCAGCCTGAGAGTGTGGCCAGGGCCACCTGCTTGAAGGATGTTTTCAGGTCTGTTAGTGACACAGGAGATGGGGGGAAAGCCCCCAATTCCCCATGTTATGGTCCTACTATGGGCAAGAACCTGAAAGATGCTAGAGGTGCTAGAAAGAAACCCGTTTGTAAGACTTAGCAAGACGCGAGGTGTGGAACGTGTTGTGGTCTAGGAAACCACCTCTAGTGAAATCTTGCCTTAGTCACTCAGTGTAAGCAAAGCTTCTGAGAGCTATTATCCGTGCAGAGGAAGGGAGAGAGCGAACTCAGGAGCAGGAAAGGAGGGCTGTACCCACCAAGGGCCAACTGCCCAGCACCAGAGCTCCATGCCTCCTTTTGCAATCGACACACCTCAGACTCAAGACCAGAGCAGGCAGAAGGCCACGCAGACGCAGGCACATTTCCATTCCAACCTGGTGCCTTATCCACAGAAGTGGGCAACTGGAGTGAATGGGCGAGCGGGTGAGTGAAACCACACTGCCAACCAAGAGGAAGGCACCTGGAGGGAGCATGGTGTGTGTGTGTGTGTGTGTGTCCAAGGAGTATTGGCTTAGGAAAGAGATACACGCTTCTCTCCTCCAATCCCAGAAACCTGAAAATGCACAATAATTTGGACAGAGCAATCTTCAGAAGCAAGGACACAAGAGAAATCTAGACCTGACTGATGGAGTAAGAAGAACAATTGGGCTTGGCCGGGTGGCCCAGTGGTAGAGCACTTGCCTAGCATGCCCGAGGCACTAGGTTCAATCCCTAGCACTGGGAGAAAAAAAAAAAAAAACAAGCAATGGCCCAGAATATGGAAAAATGAAAACAGTAAATTTGCTAGAGGGATAGGATTGTAGATGATTTTTAAAATGACTTTTATTTCAATAAAGAGCTTTTTTTTTTTTTTAATGACATCCTATGTTTGAAAGTCTGGATTCTGTCTGGATATTCCTGAGTCTCCCATTCCTGGAATCTCCATCCCTGCCCTGCAGGCTGGTAGCACTTCAACTGATCCTGAGAACAAAGAAGGGAGACTTTGCCACATTTTAATCGCCTCCAGCTGTGGACCAGCCCTTCCCTCCCAGAGCCTTAGCCACACCCTCAGAGCACTGTGCTTTGGGGCAGTCCTTGCTCCACGAGGTCTGGCCGAATCTGGGTTAGATCAGCCCCCTGGAAAATGTTACTGCCAGTATCACCATTTGCAGAAACCATCCTTCCTTTGGCACAAGGGGATGTGCGGGGAAAATACTCATACAACACTGGCTGGGGCTTGGGGGTGTGGGCTTCTGCAGCTGCAGGTCAGGTCAGCGGAGAGACTTCTCTCAGAGGCCTGCCCTCGTCTGTCCAGAAATTTGAGGACAGTCCTGTCCAGTGGCCCATCCAGCATGGATCAAATGAGGCAACGTGCAGCCTCCCTCAGCAGCACGGAATCGCACAGGGAAGGAGCAGCAAGGGTAGCCCATCCTACAAACTGCTAGACCCCAAGGTCATTCCCGTTTTCCAAGCCAGGAGAACCTAGGTTCTGAGAATCTTCTCTACTTCTCACAGGATTCACTTTTTACTGTTGGTATGAGGGATTGAACCCAGGGACATTCTTTTTTTTTTTTTATTTTGAAACAGTGTCTCACTAAATTGCTTAGGACCCGGCAAAGTTGCTGAAGCTGACTTTAAACTTATGATCCTCCTGTCTCAGCCTCCTGAACCACTGGGATTACAAGTGTGCATCACTGCGCCAGGCTTACATGATTAACATTTTAAAATTTAAAATTAAGCCAAAGGGTAAGAAGGTTTCTCAAAAAATTAAAGATGGAATTACCAGAGGATCCAGTAATTCCCGTTCCAGGACTGTAACCAAAAGGTTTGAAAGCAGGGACTTGGAGAATATTTGTATATCCATGTTCATAGCAGGTAAATTAATAATAGTCAAAAGATCAAACCCAAGAATCCACTGATGGATGAACAGATAGACAAAATATGCTGTATAGATACATTAATCAGCCTAAAAAGGGAATGAAATTCTGATCTGAGCTGCAGCGCAGATGAAAACTGAAGACACGCCAACTGAAACGTGCCCGACACAGAAGGACAAGTCTTCTATGAATCAACTCACATGGAGTACCTGGAAGACTTAAGTTCGTGGAAACGGGAAACAGAACAATGATTACAAGGGTTGTGGGAGTGGGGATAAGGAGTCATTGTTAACGGGTGCAGAGCATCAGTAAGGGATAATTCAAAAGGCGGGTGTGGTGTTGGTTACACAATGTGAATACACTTAATGCCTTTGAATCATCCACTTACAAATGTTTAAAATAATAAAACTATGCTGTATGTATTTTCCCACGATAAAAAAGCAAGGGAAATGCAGTAAGTAATTGATTAGTGCAGTCAATACTCATTCATGGAGAACTTCCGTGCCAGCTCTATACTAGGCAGAGAATACAGAAGTGAGAAAACAGCATTACTGACCCCAGGAAGATTGCCGTCTGCTGAAAACCCTCCAAAGGCTCATGTGCTGGCCCCAAAGTCTTGGTCCCCAGGGTGGCAATACTTGGAGATAGTGGAACTTGGAAGAGGTGAGGACTGGCATGAGGTCTTTAGTTCATCGGGGATATGCCCTTGAAGACTCCAGCTCTTTCTCATTCTCTCTTTTGCTTCCTGGCCATGAGATGAGCAGTTTAGGTCTACCGTGTGCTCTCCCCACGATGTGCTACCTTTCCATGGGTCCATGATCAATGGAGAGAGTTGATTACAAACTGTAACTTCCAAAACTGTAAGCCATAAACCTTTCCTTTATCATGACAACAAGCTGATTAACACATTTTGTAAGGAACTAAATACAGTCTTGCTTGCCTCCCTCATTTTCTTCCTAGATCCTGCCAAAAGAGTTCATAGATAAAAATCCATTGATTTTTTTCTTCTTTTTTGTCCCTGCTCCCTCTACTCAATCCCTTCCACCCAAAAAGTACGCATATTTGTATGTACCTTAATTAACACTTCGAGTGTTATAATTGCTGACCTCTGTGTTTATCTCCTCTGCTAGACTTTGATCTTCCTGAATCACCCTATCCCTAGACCCTAATGCTACAAATACTACATTCCTGTGTCAGATGGATGATGCAGAATAGAGCCTCAATACTTCAGCATCACCTGGAAGCTTATTTGCAAATAAGACTTTCAGGTCCTAACCCAGCCCTGTTTAGGGAGAACGTGCAATCTAACCGGTCAGTCTGGGTACCCACTGCAATTTTTTTTTTTAAGAGAGAAGGACAGTGAGAGAGAGACAGAGAGAGAATCAATTTTTATTGAGATTTTCACATGGCTTTCGTTGCTCTGACACTTAGTTGTGTGTGTGGATGCTGGGGTTTGAACCCCTGTACTTGCACATGCTTGGCAAGCGCCGAAACCTCCGAGCCACCTCTCCAACCCACCTCTCCAACCCACCCAATGCAATTTGCGAAGCGCTGTGCTTGAGGCTTGTTCAGGAGGATGGTGAGCATGTTTTTGGATATACATACGCTTGCTTTTTGTAAAGTCTGACTCCCCAGAGGAGACCCTAAATAGCAGCCCCTGGTAACCTCCACTCTGATCACTTACTTTGGTTTGTGTCTTGCCCATAGCTTTCCTCCAAAACAGTGGCTAAACTCGGCTTATGTAAGAAGTGAGGAACATGAGCTGGAATAAATAGAGGATTCCTGCCTGCCTGGGTGGGGCAGTGGAACAGTTACTGCTTCCTCAGATCAAATCTTATTATCACAGCAACATTGTCATGGCAAAATCCCTCGCTTCCAAGTTCCAGCTGTGTACTTCTTTCAGGAAGAACTTCAGTGATTCATGTAACTTTAGAGGTACTCTGTTAGCAAACATTCGTTAGGCTTTCACTTTAATTCTTTCATTTTGTAGACTAATAAAGCAGAGGCTGAGTGAGTTTGAAGGAGCCTGCTATGATTTGTCTGCTAGGGTCAAAACTGGATCCAAATAGGGAGCACCCTGGTAGGCTAACAAATTGGTACTTCTGCAAACTTATGTTTTTTTAAATGTTTGGTATTTATTCAGTGATTCCAGGAATAACCGCATTTTCTATTAATAAAGTTTCCATCTTGAAAGAGATTCTTCTATTAATTCACTTCCACTGGCCTGGAGTCTGGGTATTGATAAAACTTGGGCAAAATACTAACTCTTTTCTGATGTTGTTCTCAATTCAGTTTTCTTTTAAAATTTTGTGAACAAGATAACTAATTTTGTGAACAAGATAACTTGGTGAATGCAAATAAGAGCTTAAAATGCAAACAAAAAGAATTATATTACTTGATCTCAGGAGGTAGAAGTATGTGGCCCCTGTTTGGGTTCAAAGTGTGTCTCACTGTAATATTCAGCTTCAGGTATGGTTGTATCAAGTCACCTGCATAGGTACTTGGGGCATCTGCATATAACCCACAAAGAAAGATCAAGCCTGGCAAATTACCACCCAAGGGTGCTATGTGTTACTGGGAAAGAAACCCATATTCACATAGCTGGGAGGAAACCTGAATTAAGTAGTAGTTGTTCAGTTTACATCAGTGGTGTTCTTGTACCCTGATCAGGTTCATGTCTGGCTCTTTTAATCTCCCATTAAGCTCTGATTGAAATTCAGATACATCCAGGCATATCAGGAGGATTAAAGTGGCAGACCTCCAGGAGACTATTTATATAAAGGGGCAAGGAAAGTTGTGAAACAAATTTCTGGAAAAGGAGTCGTCCTAAAGAGAGAGTCAGTACCTTGCACTCTAGTGGCATCTCTACCTGCCCTACAACAACAGGAGGGGCTTGGCTCGTGTTTCCTGGCTTCCTCCCCTTCCCCTTCTCTTTGTAGCATAGTTGACTCCACCTAGAAGTGGCTCTGGCTCGGTAGCTCCCTGTTCCTGGCTGCAGGCACTAGCAGCAGGACATCAGGTGACCCACAGGGACCAGACAAGAGGAGGAGGAGAACGGAGGATGTGACACGGCTGCTGCACAGTCGGATTAATGAGGACACATGGGGCTTCCTGGGGTCTTGGAAATAAGTAGAAGAGGCTGAGGGAGAGCCAAAAAAGTACCATCAAGGTCATTCCATTCACATCCTGGTGCCCATTTGTTCTGATGGAATGAACAGTACACCAGGACCCAGGGCTTCCGCCGGTCTGTGAAGTCTCTGAGCTTGGGTTCTCTCATTGGCAAAACAGGGCAAGGATGACTGCCTGCCCTCTTGCAAGATTACTGAGTTTCATATGATATAAAGGACTTTAGAGTCTTTGTTAACTATAAGCGAAAGTAAATATGATTATTTTAACCAGAAGAAATGTTGACGTCCAAGGTCAGATTCTAGAAGGGGCTGTCGGCTCACTTGAGAAAGATAGTTAGGAGTCTGATGTTCAGGGTCTTACATTCTTACAAGAGAACCAGGAAGCGATGACAGCCAGCCAACTGTAGGGTACTTGCAGAACGGGCAACTCGGGTCCTCACACCTCTTCACATTGCACTAAAACTTCATTGTGTTTGAATCACCTGCGCTAGATGGCCTTGGGTGAAACTGCCATTGGAGGTATTGGTCGTTGGGAAAGGAAGGTTTAGAAATGATGGCCATTGTCTGTGAGTGTACATACCTGGCTCCGTAGCATCCTTAGTGGTGGAAGAAAAAAAAATGTGACCTCAGCTCTCCCAGACCAGCCTTCCATATCGTGTCTAGAAGAGGACTTTTCCAGGCAGGGAGAAAACTCACTCTTGGTTCGTCCTGAAGGTTATTGCCATTATGTCATAGTCTTGGGATTTTCGATAATAGAACAAGTAGGAAGCACAGGTTATGGCATGCGGCGCTCCAACTGGTCCTGACCACACAAACCAAGGTGGAGCTTTGAGTGCCAGAAACCCTTCAGTGGGAAATTCATGTCGCCTTAGTTATGTTAGAAATTGCTGTTAGCCTCACCCTGGTGAATCCTATCACAATGGAAAATTTGGGTGTTTTCCCAGCCGAACTGTGATGTGATTCCCTTGGAAAGGAATATTACAGAATGCTGTGCTAAACACATTTGGACAAAAAGCATTGCAGATATTTTGTTGTTCTGTTCAGAAAGCCTCAGTAGTTAAACCAGAAAATGCGATCTTGGCAGGGACTGCTGAGTTCCTGGAAAACCAACCAGCGTAGACACCTGGGGCCAGCTCCTTGGAGCAGCAGGAGGTACTCCCTCTTCTGCAGGCCAGCAATGGCTGTTTTGTGGCCTATTCCCCAGGGTACCAGTGGTTCAGTATTTGATCTTCAGTCAGTCATCAAGGTTCCTTTCAGCTCTGAATTCATGAGACTGTCATCAAATATTCATCAAGCCAATAAATATTCAAGGCACAATCCTTGGCACGGGAAGGAAACGTGGTCGCTTCTCCCTATCCTGTCCTCCCAAGAGCCTATCCGAGAGGCCAGAGGAATACCTAGAGAACAGCATTCTCATTCATTTAACGTCTTCTGCTAAAGGATTGCAAGTGAATTATTTTTCCAGATAACCAAAGTTTACTCCATTAAGTGCCAAGATCGTATTTGAGTCTGTTTCCATGAAAATCTTTTTAAAATGTGTTACACGGTTTTCTGTTTTCTTAAAAGGATAGTTCTGAACAATCTTACTTTGCCTTCATGTTGTAGGGGAGCTTAGTTTGTAACCATCTGTTCAACAAGTGTTTATTGAGTGACTATTATTGGTAGTACATGCCTAACTATTAGGAGTACATGGTGACGATTACTTAACTCCTGCCCTCTAGGAGCTTCCAGATGGTGGGGGAGACAGACACATTAGCAGGCAGTTGCCCTGATGGTGACCTACAGCCATGATAGGGTCAACAAAGAGGCAATCTCTCTAATCTTGAGGTCTGGAAAGGCTTCCACGGGGTGTCCACAAGGCTGAGGACTGAAGCCCCAGTAAAAATTAGTTGACAGGTAAATGAAGAGTTGAAGGGAACCACTGGGGAGAGGGAACTGCCAAAGCAAACGCCAAGAGGCATTGTGGAATTAGAGGGGTAATGCAGAGAAGCCTAGGGTGAGAGGAATCCTTTGGGGGTTTGTGCAGGGCAGCTGGTACACTCAAAGCTTGAGACAGGAGATTTGAGCCAAGCCTGGACAGGAAAAGCCTTCTATGCCATTGGACACAGATTGAATCCTCGCCTTCTCTTTAGTGTGATTAATCAATGCATAAGTGTTAATTAGCCGCCTACCCGATGCCAGGTGGTGATGCTAATAATCACTAACACAGTGCTACCTTACACTGGACATTATCTGCGTTCTTGCATGGATCATTTTATGCGGGATAAACATCATCCCCAGTTCATGGGTGAGGAAGTTGAGGGTCCAAGAATGGAGGCAGCTTGCACACGGCCACACAGCTCAGTCAGTCCCTATCGTCCTACATGCTGCAGATGACGAAGGAGCTGTGGGGCATCCTTGAAGAAGTCTTAGCATTTTTATGGTATAGCCTCAGAAATCACAATCTGCCAAATCCTGTAGATGGAAGAAATCACAGAGGTCCACTCAAGTTGAAAGAGAAGGGATTCTTGACTTCATCCATCCATGGGAGGAGTGTCGATGTCACATTGTCAGAAGAGCTTGAGGGATGGGCAATATCTGGATGCTCTCTTGGGAGAAGGTAATCTGCCTCAAGGGACCTTGGGGAATGGCCAGTAGATGGAGGGCTCCACCTTCTGCCTACCTGGGCACCTTTGTGTAGCGTATAAATGGTAGAAACACATAGCACCCCTGTCCCCAGCAATTTCGCTTTGGGAGGTACCTGAGTAGATTACAGAGGCAGGGACTATTTTCTGGATTCCCATACTGTACTTGCTGGGATTATTTTTACCTTGTATTGCCAAGGTCTTCACACCAATGCTGGTGTGGCTCGATGCACAGGTAATGTTAATCTAATGACACTGATGGTCTCCAGTCTACCGCTAGTGGGGGAGGCAGTAGTTGTGACGTTTTGTCCATGCAGTCAGTTACGTAACAGTCACCACCTCTCCCTATCGGACAGCAGTGGACCATGTTTCATGTGAACAAGGTAGTTACCCACGGAGAGCCTATCTGGGAAGGGGTGTCCTGCAGAGGATTGGGATATCTGCAAGTGGTTGGAGGTTCAATGTATCCCAGTAGATTCGGCCTCATTTTATTTCATTCGCTGGGGGAGCACCAGCCAAGACACAAAAAGAAGATGGAACCAAAAAAGGAGGAACTGCAGAATGACTGGGTTCATTTAATTGCAGTGGGTGGTCCAAGAGGTGAAGTGAAATGGAAAAAAAGTTGTATTGGTAAATGGCAGAGGACTTTGAGCACCAGTGTTTCAGGTACTTTGTTTAGGGTTAGGGTTAGGGTTATTTTATTTTTTCAGGGTTTCATCTTCTTACTCAGACCCATGACTTCCAAACAATTTTTTTTTTGTAACAATGATTGAACCCAGGGGTGCTTAACTACTGAGCCACATCCCTAGCCCCTTTCCTAAAAAAATATTTTATTTTGAGACAGTATCTTGCTGGGTTGTTTAGGGCCTCGATAAGTTGCTGAGGCTGGCCTTGAATTTGCAATCCTCCTTTCTCAGCCTCTGGAGTCCCTGGGATTAAAGGTGTGTGCCACAGTGCAGGTTTCCAATAAAACCTGCATCTAATGCAGTACGGAGCCAGGAAGCTTTTGAAGGGCCTAGTCCTTGGAATAGCTATGCTAGTAGTGGCCTCTAAGGAAATCTGAGCTGGTGGTAACTGGGGCAGGCTGCATCCCTGTCTGTGGTTTTGTTATCAAGAAAATCTATTATTTAAGCATGAACTCACCTGGCTCCCTCCTCGTTTTTCACATCTCTCCTCTTTCCCTGCCATGGAGGGTTGGAATACTCCTTGCATTGTTCCATGCTCCAAGCAAATTGCAGATCTGTAGACCTGCAACACTTCAAATAAAGGAAGATCATGTCTCATTCTGTCAAAGCTTTTTCTTGATCCAGCCTGAAAAGATATCTGGTCTGTCGTCCTCTGTTACCATGTGCTACAATTTCTCTCATCACCCAAATCTTGATCGCTCCCTTCCTCTGGCGGCTTGTATTGGAACCTCGTGAATCACCTGATGGGCCAATACTGCTGCTCTGCGTAGGAGAATGTCTGATAATATTGTGTAATACGCATTCAGCAAGTGTGAATACGCACAGCTGTTGAATGTTAATTCTCTCTGCAGGCTGAAGAACACAAGTGCCAGTCTGTACTGAAGTCATGCGTTGGGTCCTCTGGTCCAGGTCCTTCTGTCAGTCAGCCTGGGGTGGCGCTTGAGTACAGCATGTGGACTTCCCTTCTTCAGCTGGTCCTGGGGGGAAAGTCAGCCTGTCCCCTTACATTAATGCTACCTTTTAGTGGACCTGGCCCATTTTGGTGTTTTCACCTGTCCATGTCAGGAACCCAGGCTTAGCTGAGGTTTAGGTTCAGAACCTAACACAACAGGGACTACATGAGGGCAGCAGCCAATAAGCCAGTCTTGCTGTGACTTTGGGCAGGGCCAGGACTAGGGCAAGGCAAGGAAGTTGATGAGGATGTGACACTTAAGGAGACTGTCACAGAGTCACCTGAGCAAGTATAAGGTCAGCACCTAAGAATGTGGCCTCTTTAAATTTTGCCCTCCAGGGACCTCACTTACCTCCCCTGGTCCTGGCTTTGCCTGACCTCCTTTGCCTTTCTAGATTGACTTAGCACCCGGGACTGGGTTGAAGCTGAAACCCGTCTGATCCAAGCATATACCAAATTCTGAAGCTTTTCCATTCGGCCCTGGGTTTGGGGGTGGGGGGCGTGGTGGTTGCAGAGCCCAGGGGAGTCCAGATGCCGTTAGCGGTGATTCAGAGTTTTAAGAGCCTCTATCTGAGGCTTGGGAAAAGGCAGAGGTTAGGGGAGGAGAAATAACTCAATGTCTCTTGCAGATTCACACATCATTGCAGCCCTTGGCAAGTGGGTAGTGGCAGTCCCTCCGGCTAATGAGAGGGTTTGAATCATATGCTGTGTCCTGTTGGTTTAAGGAGCCCTGGCCTTTGGAGCTCTGGCTGCTGGGCCATCTATTACGAAGGTGAATGTGCCTCTGCAAGCCTGCTGCTCAGCCTCCCCGGCCAGAGTCTGGCTCGTGCACCTTTTTTAGCACATTGGCAGCAGAACGGTGAGTGCAATTCCATTCACCCTTTCTTCCTTCCAAGCCCTTCAGCAATAAATAGCACCAACCCTTCCAGCTCACAGACTCCTAACCTTTGAGTAAACTTTGACTGGAGGCCAAAGGTTATCAAAAGAACCCTCAATGCACAGGTTAAGTAGCTCTTCTTCATCTGGAGAGAGTCCATAAAAGAGAAAAATGGAAGCAGAGGGTTTGTTTTTCCTACTTTTGAAAAGGTGAAAAGCTGGAAACAATTTAAATGTCCAAAACAGAGAACTGGCTAAGCCAATTACGGTACATCAACTTGAAGGAATGCTCTGCAGCATTTAAGGCAAGTAAGAAAATAACCTTATGAAAGTACGCTTGTAATATAACGTTATAAATCCGGGGAAAAAACACCAGAGTACAGAATTGTATTTCACAATGTGAAACATGAATGCTTGGACTAAAAGAACATGCACATATAAAATCTGTTGCTTTGGGGTGATGAGCTTAGCAGTGACTTCTTTTTCTCATTTAAACACTCTTTTAATGATGTTATTTACATAATGATTATTTAATGAATTTCTTGGTGTTTAAAAAGTTCTTAGGCACTTTGGGAAAAAAAAAAAAACCCAACAGAGATCTGATAAAGATTGAAGATTTCTTGCTGTCTGGTGATATGCACAGATCCCAGCATGTGGGCTCTGGGTTCCAACTGTGTGAGTTGAGATCCTGGCTTTGTCACTTTTTAGCTACATGACCTTGAGAATAGTCTGACCTTGACAGTCAAAGATAAGATTTCCTAGGCGTTGTGTATCTGAGTGTGTTAGTATGCACACAGTGCTTAGAAAAGTCCTGGCCCAGAGTGAGCGCTCTGTCAATATTAGTTCTTATGGTGGATAAGCCAGGTATCCTATGCCACATCAGCCTGGGCAAAAACACTCAGGTCCTAGGAATCTCTCTGGCTGGATAGTGACCCCATTCTTGTGAGTCGTCCATGATTTTTGCAGGAGGCGGCAGGGCTACCTGGGAAGCAGGTGGCTTTCACCACCTCTGCTAGCTGGCAAGGACAGAGCCCTGCCTGTCTGCTGGAGAACCACCAGCCACAGTGGGGAGGCTGATTATTCCTTCCAAGGACACAGAGGCACCTGCTGCTGCAGCTGCAGGGCTGGCAGGCGAGAGGCCACTACTGCAGATGCCACAGCTGGCTTGGTCCCCTGTGGCTGCCCAGAGTCACATGCTCACTGCCCTGTGCCAATTGACTCTGGGCCTTGCCACCTTATCCTGAGTGAGAACACATTTTGACTTTTCACTTGTGAGAAGCCCACCCTATGCTATCCACCAGGACAGAAAACAAAGCTGAGTGACACACGACCACTACTGCCCTCCTCTCTGCCACTGAAATTTGCCAGCTTGGAGACTGCATAGAACTTTCCCAGGAGACCCCACTTCCTGCTTGTCAGAGGGACAAGCCCAGACCTGACATGTGAGAGCAATTCTGCACCTGCTGAGACCCCATGCAACACAATACCAGACTGATGGGCAACCCGGAGAAAGCATTTGGGTGCAGGAATGAGGACCAAATGCCCAGGCAGCTGTGGGCAGGAATGGCCAGAGTGGAGGGAAAGGGAGGAGCCTGAGGCTGTTGTTGACTAGACACTGAAGGTGCAGGAAAGGGGAGGGACAAAAGGAAGGTCCCCAGCAGATGCTAAAAGAAAACCCTGGAGCTCCTTTTCCCGAATCAGCTCCAACATCCCCAGAGTGTCTTCCTCATCTCCACTTTCCATGCCCCCCTATTCTTTTCCAGCTTCTAACCTGTAGGGAAAAGGGTATTTGAGGTTGGGGGCTGGGATGGCTCCCAGGTGTGATGGACTCACCTGACCCTAGACTCAGACCTATTATCTCATATGATGCTTGCTCCCTACCAACACAGTGGGATGCAAAATGGGGACTAGGCTCAGCAATGAAGGGGAGGTGGGACTGAGCAAAACTGGATGTTGGATAAAGAAAAGAAGATGCAAAGTAAAATGGCTTGGTGGAAATAAAGTGCTCAACCAGTCCTGTATCCATTAAAGTAATAACATCAGCGCATGGCGGTTTATCACTCCCTTGCAGCTCCTCAGCATGGGAGCAGTGAT
Source organism: Aplodontia rufa (assembly GCA_004027875.1). NCBI lineage: Eukaryota > Metazoa > Chordata > Mammalia > Rodentia > Aplodontiidae > Aplodontia > Aplodontia rufa. The sequence continues at coordinate 75,991 of PVKS010001840.1, forward strand.
CTTTCAAAAAAATAGGAACTGAGTTGTGTGCTGCTTCTCCAACATGGAAGGACAGGTCTCCCTGTCCCTCCCCCAAGTGCTCCTCTTCTTACCCCCTCCCCACAACCTTGGACTTCTCCCAGCCTCTAGAACCATCACTAAAATTCATTTCACTCTTTAATTAGATTTCATGGAGTAAGGGATTGGGAGGGGTGCTGGGAGAGGCGTTCATGTGCCCTCTTTCTATAGAGAGAGGAAACGCTGTTGATGGAGGAGGTGGGACAATGGTTGCTATGGAGACATATTCCCAGACATACAGACACACGCTCATTTTAATGCTTTTTTTTTTTTTTTCCAGCAGGGGAAGGATCCAGTGCCCTATTTTTAGTGTCAGATTTCAGCAAAACAATTCACTTTCATTTCATCACACACACACTGCTGGGTTTTAAAGTAGGTCACATCTTCTAACTGTATCAGGAGCTCAGATCTGCCTTGCTTGAGTAATGCACAGTTCCACCGAAGATTTTACCGGTTGAGATGAAGATCTCAGACCTGCCTTGGCACAGTTTTCTTTCGTCTTGGTTTGACAGGCATTAGAATAGGCAGAATGAATAGCTGTAGGTAAATTTACAATTTTAAAGAGTAGTGCAAAATGTCGAGACCTGATAATAGGAAGGGGAGGTATAGAAATGAACAATACAAACTCATCTGCTATTCTTTTATCAGATTATCACTGATTATTACAAAACTATTCTTTGAGTACCAATACTACACAGCCCATTTAGGAAGAAATAAGTCCTGGCTGGTAGCTGTCCAATTTAAATTTTTGATCTTTATTCCAGATTAACTGGGTATGGCAGAATAAGTGGACCAGGATCATGGGTTTTATTTTTGTCCCATCCCAAGCGGCAATTTTTAAGTCTACTTGTCTGCATTTCTTCCTTTGTAATCTTTGCCAAATCTCACAATCCCTCTGTGACTAGAATACCCCATTGACTGGCATGAGCACTAGACGTTCCCCTAGCAGAACTAGCCCAAGGCAAGGCTGCACATTGGCCAAGCGTCTGGTGAGGAGACTCACACCCACCCTGGACTTTCCCAGTGCCTCCTTCTTCCACAGGACCCAGTTCCTTTTTCCAAAATGGCAGCAAATCCAGACAATTGAAGAAGGGCTGTTCTCCACCCAAAGCTCAGTATATATTAACTGGAGCCTTTTTGTTGTTATTTTCAAACTGGCAGAGACTTCTGGCTTCTCATGTATAACAAAGTGAGGAACTTCCTGTGCCTAAATTAAAGAGCATCCTATGCTCCTCAGCTTTAAAAATAATAGCCTAATAGAAAAAGAAAAACCAGAATTAAGCCATCAAAACACAGTATCAACAGTATTATCCAAGTAGTGCATGTTCAGTAGATTTTTTTTCTCCTTCATAATTTGTTGTTTTCCAAGCTTAATTGAATATATATTTTCTTCTTAATCAGAAAAGAACATAATAAAAAATAAAAATGGGGAGGGGGCTGGAGCAGTGGCTTGGCGGTTACAGCACTTGCCTGGCATGTGCAAGTACATGGGCTCAAACCCCAGTACCCACGTACACAGTGAAGTGTCAGAGCAAAGAAAGTCACGTGAAAAAACTCAATAAAAATTGATTCTCTCTCTCTCTCACTGTCCTTCTCTCTTTAAAAAATAAAAGATAGAAATTGAACAAAAATCTCCAACTGAGATACTATTATGCACTCATTGCTATGCTAGGACTGTTTTATATGCAAATGTCACAACCACACTCTGAGATAGGTAGCAGGATACCTATTTAACATATGGGGAAACTGATAAGGATGGCATTGCCCACAGTCCCCCCCGCCCCCGCAATCAAGCAAGGGCCTGAATAACATAGATCCATAGATCTGCACAAATTCAAATTCAAGTACTAATATCCTAACAACGTGCTTCCTGAATGAATGTAGCTACCATTCATTAAACACTTATGTAATGCTAAATATTATATATCCACTTGATATATACTGTACCAAATCTACACAGTGAGTAGGTTTGTTTTTTAATATGCATTTCACAGTTAAAAACTAAGGTTCACAAATATTAATTAATTTGCCCAAAGTCATAGTAACTAGTACGGTGGTAGATATTTGAATCCAGGTCTGTGCAAAGTTCATAGGAGTGCCACAGTACTGTGGGTCCAGATTGAGGGACTGAGAAAAGCCTTAAATGGCCACTCTCCAAAACAGATGCTCTATGGTCACATACACAAAACTATTCAATAAAACCTCTAAGTTTTGACTACCTAGCAAAATTTGGTTTCCTGCTGTGTAGATCAAGGCCCTATTTGTTTTTGTTTTTAAGAGAGAAGGACAGTGAGAGAGAGAGAGAGAGAGAGAGAGAATCAATTTTATTTAGTTTTTCATGCACTTCCGTTTCTCCAAGACTTTGTTGTGTACGTGGTGCTGGGGTTTGAACTCCTGTACTTGTGCAAGCAGGGCAAGCAGCATAACCGCTGAGCCCCTGCTCCAGCCCTGAGAATCAATTTTTATTTCGTTTTTCAAGTGGCTTTCACTGTTCTGACACTTAGCTGTGTACCTGGGTGCTGGGGTTTGAACCCGTTTACTTGCGCATGCTGGTCAAGCGCCGTAATCGCCAAGCCACCGCTCCAGTCCTGGGGCTATACTTCCTAACAGAGAAAAGTCTAAGACAGGAAGCCTTCATCCCACTAGCCACTAGGATGGGGCCTTCACTCATAAGCTATTGAGTCAGGCAGTCTGGGTCCCTGGATCTCTGGAGCACCTGTCCTCGACAGTTACATGAATGGGAAATGTTTTCCTATTGCGTTAGAGTGATTATATTCTTAGGTCTGTTATTGGTCGCCTATCACAACTAAAGGAGAAGTGGTACCAGGAGTGGGGTGGACACATACTATCATAACATCCTAAAATCTATGAGTAACAGGAAAGTAGGGAAAAAAGCTAAATCTATCCAATTATTAAGAAATTAGGGGAGCTGCACAGGCTATATTCTCAAGCTTTGTTTGGTCTTCCATCTTCAGTAATCTGGGAACTTGCAAGTAAAAAAGACAAATTCTGACCCTGAAAACAAAATTCATATGCAGTGGTTCCAAAGTTGAGTAAGTTCCATTCAAGTGCCATTAAAAACTCTCTAGTGACAATGGGTGACTATTAACCAATTAAGGCTGTTTCTTTCCTTCCAAAACTGCCATTTCAGATAGTCTCAGCTAGCTGCCATTAAATCAGGGGAAGGGATGGACAGAGGGCGAAGTCTATAAGTTTCAAAACTGTTGTTTAGAAAAGGCCTTTGGATTCTGTCACTTAATCATGGAACTGATACAAGGCAAATGGAAGAAATGTCTACTGAGTTTCGAGGAAATTACACTGCCCCAAAGCCATGAGTCTAAGCAGCCACAACCTCTGACTATGCAACGTTTAGAGCAACCCTGTGCCCGCAATGGGCACCAGCAGGAATCAGGCTCTCAAAGTTGTGTAGCGCCCCCAAGTCTTCCTGCCTCACCCATGGCCACTGACGATACCAGACCCAGAAGCACCTCCTGTAGGACAGTCCTCTAACCCTTCCTGTTGGAGGAGAGTTCCGTTTATTTCTGTTCAACATGCTTTGATCGTTATTATAGCTGTGATTTAGGGGGGTTTCACATTTTTTTTGGAGGATACATAGATGGCTAGGTAGAAGATAACCAGTCTTCTAGTTTGTGGCGTGTGCTGTGATCTGACTCCAAAATTCACAATGGAAATCAATCCTAAAGGCAATAGCATTAAACGGAGGTGTTGTTAGGAGGTGCTGAGGTCACGAGAACTCCACCCTCAAGAACGGGATCAGGACCCTCAGGAAAGGTCTCCAGCGAGTCTGGCCATTTTTTCCCCCTTCTGCCATATGAGGGCATAGCAAGAGGAGACATTGTTGAAGCAGAAAGCCCTCACCAGACACCAAATCTGCTGGCACTTTGACCTAGAAATCTTGAATTTGAGTTGGAGGCAGTCCCTTGATGAGATTTTGTGCTTCCTTTTCTTGGGGAGAGTATGTGTTCTACAGAAAGAAGGGATGCACAAATATTTTGGGGGAAGTCATAGGAGGTAAACTGTGACAGATACTGTTAAATTGTCCCACAATATTTGCTTTCCTCTGTTCTATAGTGTTAAAAATCCTCAATGTTTCTCGCACGTGCTGCTTGAGAGGCTCCAGTTCCTAGGCTTCCTGATTTCCTTCCTAGTCTGGTAAGGTCATGTGATTAAGGTTTGGTAAGGTGAGTGTAAGTAGAAGCAGTGTGAGCAACTTACAGCAAGTGTTCCGAAGGGAGGAGGTATTCCCTGCTCTTTGCCCTTTCCTTCTTTCTCTTGCCTGGAATGGGGATATGAGGGCTGGAGCTAAAGCAGTCATTTTGACCATGAGATGATTCAGGATATGGAGATTATGCAGATATTGGCAGAAAAATAAGAAAAAAGAATCCGAGTCCCTTACACAGTGAAACCTTTTGCAATGTGTAAACTATCTATCCAGGCTTATGTGAAAGAGAAATAAACTGCTATGTTGCTTAATTCACTATTTTTTTTTTTTTTTGGTGGCAGTGAGGTGCACTGGAGCGTTGAAGGTAGGGGGGCAATTTTATGCACTTTATGCTGCCAAATTGAATCCTAACTATTACTTGAGAAGTTGAGTCGCCCCAATTTCCCTAAAATGAGCATATTTGGGGGACTAAGGACAAAAAGTGGTTTAGTAAGGTCACAAATTGGAATAAACACAATGCCATCTAATCCTGCTGTATCAGTCAGGGGACAATCCCAAGCTGAGAGTTTGCATTCTGCCACATCACAATTTATATTATCATCAGTGTCCCTAGGCAAAATGAATAGCTAATACCTATCCCTTTTTGTTTTAAGACTCTGGAACTTCAGAAACGCAAATGCACTTACTTCTCTGGGTTTTAGCCAGGGAGCTGGCCTGAAAACCCCTTTTTAGACAACCGTCTGCCAGGTTGGTTTCAGAAGAAGTGCCCAATTGGCACAGCATAGCTGAGGCTCTGGAAAATGACTACACTATTCCAAACTGCTTTAAAAGTTAATCCAGTTTTAATATCCCAACAACTATTTAGGTTTTATCCTACCTAGTTTGGTATAAGTCTATTTTTTACTTTCTAGCTCCTTCCATCCTTCACTGGCTTCAATTTTTATGTGGAAAATTTTATATTTTATTTCTTCCAAATTACATGTTATTAATTTGATGCAGTTGCAGCCTGCCTGATTCCACACGATTCCTTCAGTCACGTCAGTATCGTATTGATGCAAAGGTTTTGTTATTGGTTACCTAAATATTACTAGTTCCCTTCCGTTTCCTCTCTTGTACAATGATAACACTTGTTTATAAAACTGCTTTGAAATTACCAAGGGGAAATAGTGACATCAAGATAAAGTGCTGCGTTGTTCTTCCCTTGGAACGATGCCTTGGCTCAGTTTTGAGCTTGGGGTATAAATTGTAAAAGATTCTGCCAAGAGTACTACAGTTCTGATATGCAGAATTAGATGAATTTCTGCTTCTAAACCAGGTCATTGTGCAACTTGGGGGAGATGGGAAAGGAGAGTCAGGCAGGAGAGGGTGAGATTTCTTTTCTCTTTTTCCTGGTAGCAGGTGAACTTAACCACTGTGTCACATCCCCAACCATTTTTATTTTATTTTAAGACAAGTTCTGGTTAGTTTGCTTAGGGCCTCACTAAGTTGGTGAGGCTGGCTTTGAACTTGCGATCCTCCTGCTTCATCCTTGAGCTGCTAGGAAAAGGGTGAGTTTTATTCCAGGGCTTTCATGCTCCCATTTTACTCACAATCCATTTCTCTCTTCTTTCAACAGTACCCTCATTTCCTTCTTTCTAAATTTTCCAAAGTCTTCTTTCCTTCCGCATCCTCTCCCTCCTTCCTTCCTCCCTCCTACAAATACTAAAGGACAACTGTGGCAGCTAAGCTCTAGAGACAGTGCTCCCATGAACTTGGGATTACGTGCAGGCACTACCGACAGTGACCCCAGAAGAACTTCTAGCCTGCAACCCCGCATCCTGCGCCAATCATGTCCTTCAGGTAATTTCAGCGCCAGCTGCCGCTTGCCCCCACCCACATGGAGATTCTCAAGAAGGAACTTGGTTGTAGATGAGGCACTGGAAGACTTGGAGCTGAGGAGTGATGTCATTTGGCCACTGATGATGTAATACTCTGGTTGCTTTGCTGAAATAAGAGGAGTCACAGACAGAAACAGAGGCCCATCAGGAGCTTTGGTGACAGCACAAGGGAGAGATGATAGTGATTTGGATCTGGGTGGTGACAGGGGAAAGTGGATCCTAGTCAAACCATGGAATTATGAAATCATAAAAAGCTATTGTTTTGGGGTTGGGGATTTAGCTCAGTTGCAGAGCGTTTGCCTAGCACACGCAAGGCCCCGAGTTGGGTCCTCAGCCCTGAAAAAAAAAAAAAAGCTAGTGTTTTAAGTCACTAAGTTTTAGGATGGTTTATGATTGAAAGGAGCACTTACTATAAATCAGGCGCTGTTCTAGAACCTGAAGAGTAAACAAAACAAATATACATTAGTGTCCTCATGAACTACGCACAAGTGGGAGAGACAGCCAATACAAATATGTATATATGTGTGTGTGTGTGTGCATGCAATACACTGTGTGTGTCTAGTAAAAATGTTTGTATGTGCACACACACACACACATGGTAATAAAAGCTGAGGAGAGAAAATAAAGTGGGAAATATGAAGTATGGAGAGAGAGAGAGAATGGAGAGGTTTGAGGCGGGGTAGCCAGGAAAAGGCTCATTGAGAAGATTTTTTACTCAAGAACTAAGAGAAATAGGGAGTTGGTCACACAGCTGTCTGGGGAAGAGTGCCCCAGGGGAGCAAACTGTCCCTGCAAAGGCCCCATGGGAGCACATCTGGTGTAGTCAGGGACAGCACAGGGGCCAGTGCCGAGTGAATGAGGGGATTGGCCGTGAAGATAAGAGGTTGAGGGTGCAGTTCAGCAGGGCCTTCATTCTGGACAAGGTTAGAGGCATTGGGAGCCTGGAGCTGAGGAATGACGTCATTGGTTGGTGCTGTAACAAGATCACTCTGGTTGCTATGCTGAAACGAGAGGAGCCAAGGACAGAAGCAGAGGCCCCATCAAGAACTTCGGGGGACTGGAGCAGTGGCTCAGCAGTAGCATGCTTGCCTGGAATGTGTGGGGACCTGGGTTCGAACCCCAGCACCACATACACAACTAAGTGTCAGGGCAACGAAAACCAGATGACAAGCTAAATAAACTTGATCCTCTCTCTCTCCCTCTCTCTCTCTCTAAGAAAGTGGTGGTGGTGCAGGGGAGAGATGATGGTGACTTGGGTCAAGGTGGTGATGGGGTAAGTGATAAGGAAGAAGGAACATCCTGGGTGCATTTTGAAAATGTCATTGATGGTCAACTAAATTTGGGTTGGAAGATAGAGAAGCAGAGAATGATATCACGATCTGAGCAACTAGAAAATGAAGATGCCATTAACTGAGGTGGAGGACAAGTGGAAGGAGTGGTCTGAGGGAGAATACCTAGTGCTCATTCCCCATTTTCCACTTTGCCTCCCTCTCTCCTTGTCTCTCCCCCCTCCCCCCCGCATTGAAGCGGAATCTCAAGCGTTCAATCCAGTCTGTTCCTATCTCAATATGCATACTGGGCAGAGAGCTGCTGGCTGCAGAATAGAGGATGGCCAAAATGGATCCAGTTCAAAATACGCAAAGTAGGGAATCCCCTCTTCTTGTAACAGCCTCTGTTATTAGGGTGATGTGCCTCATCTTGGTGGTAGCCTCCATTGGAGGGCTGGCCAGTCAGGCTCCATGACAGTCTCAGCCAAGTTCCCAGGACTACTCAGGAGGAAAAGATCCCTGGATCCCCACCTTCTGTTTTTTCCCCAAAAGATATCAGATAACTCAAGGACACGCAGCAGCAAAGATTTGGGCTGAGGGACAATATTTTTAACAAGATGATTTAGAAACTTGGTAGAAGAGAAATGAAATTAGAAATTTCCTATTGATTGAGACTTTCTGATGGAGGTTAAGAATTTCAGGAAGTTGAAACAATTTCAGAATCATCTAAGCCCAAGGACTGGAGCCATGACTCAGGAGTTTCAGCGCTTGCCTGGCGAGCACGAGGACCTGGGTTCAAACCCCAGCACCATGTGCACAACTAAGTGTTGGAGCAACTAAGCCATGTGAAAAACTAAATAAAGTTTTTTCTCTCATTCTCTGTCTCTCTCACTGTCCTTCTCTCTTAAAACAAACAAACAAACAAACAAACAAACAAAAAAACCCAGAATCATCTAAGCCTGGAGGGTGAAGGCAGGATATGAGTGGCCTGAGCCCACTGCCTCATGATAAATCTTCAATGGAATCCTCCAGTGTTGTGTGCTTTTACACACTCATTCATGAGGGCCTCACAGCCTAGCAGGTCTCAGTCAGTAAATACTGAATGACTGACTGAATCTTACAGGTTATAGTCAGAAGTGGTCTGTTGAATGTCCCCCCGGGAGATGGGTGGGGGGCTCTGACTGAGGGAGTTTTCCATTTCCTTGGTGTAAATACTCCCGCCAGGACTGATTTCAAGCTACCATCACTAAATGCAGAGTTGGGAATGTATAGTAGCTCAGCACTATATAATCAATTTCCACCAGTCGCAAAAGATGCAAATAACTTCAAGAACATTGATACAATAGTCAAAAGTGGTAAAACAATTTGTAAGTGATGTTCCTGGAGTAATTCTCACCTTTGTTTTAAATATAATTATATAACTGAAAGTTTGCGTAATTGAATATTTATTAATGGCCATGTTTAACAAGTGATTTGCAAAATTCCTAAAAAAGTATAACAATCAGTTCTTGGAAGGCAATATGAGCCAGTTCCAGAACACCACTGGTGTATAGCTCTTCGTGGTCATCTCTTTGGTCCACACACAGATACATCCCTGGACTCAGGCTAGCTCAGACTGGTGGGTTCAGGAACAGTGCCAGCCTTTGCCACCTGGTTGGCCCATTTGACTCAGCGAGGATCTGGTCCACTGGTTCAGTTGATCTCTAGCCTCAGAACGAGTCAGACCACCAAGCTGTCTACTTCTCACATTGAATTCAGGGACTGGAACTTGAACTTCAATTCCTCACCTCCCAGGAGTCACTGGGCTCCTGAGCAGATAGGCTCTCCACTTCCAGAATATCCACATCAGCATATAAAAGCTTGGGAAAGGTTTTGACTGGGAATGGAGAAAAGAAAGAAAGAAAGAGAGAGAGAGGAGGGCGGGAGGAGAAAAACTCCTGTCACAACTTCTCCCAGGAAAAAGGTCCTACTTGACCTACATTTATATCGCTAAAAGAGACTGTGGATGATTTATCATTGAGCAAGGAGTGTCTGCTTCAGGATGATGCATTCTTCTACAGGACAAAGGACCCAGTGAAACTCCATTTATATAAGCAACAACAGGAAGCCTCTGATGAGTCCTCCATGGAGCAAGGGGACACTTGAGTGTGCCTTTTTGTTCTTGACTACACAGAGAAGGAACTCCCGCTACAGGAAAGAAAAGCGTAAGTGTTCTCTAGGGTGCACTCATCTGGGGAACCATTTGGCCCCCTCCTTCCTCTAATCCCCACTTTCTTCCTTCCCTAAACATAAACATTTATAATATGCTGCCCTTTTTTCTTTCTTTCTTTCTTTCTTTCTTTCTTTCTTTCTTTCTTTCTTTCTTTTTGTACCAGGAATTGAACCCAGGGCCACTTAACCACTGAGCCACATCCCTCGTCCTTTTTATTTTGAGATAGGGTCTCGCTAAGTTGCTTTGGGCCTTACTAAGTGGCTGAGGCTGGCTTTGAGCCTCTGATCCTCCTGCCTCAGCCTCTCAAGCCTCTGGGATTACAGGCGTGCGCAACAAAACCCAGCACCCTGTGCCTGCTTTAAAGCATAGGACACTGCTAGGAACGCCTGGGTAAGCACGAGGTGAATCCACTTGTGTTCCCCTTCAATTCCTTGCCTGCAAATCTGCTGGGATGCTCCTTAAAAAACACGTCAAAATGTAAACCAACTCTCTCCTGTCTTTGCTTTGCTTCCCCTTCTCTTCCTTTCCCTCCCTTTCCATCCCTTTCTTTTCCTGTCTTTATTTATTTATTTTTAAAGAGAGAGAGGGACAGTGAGAGAGAGAGAAAAAACCAAATTTTATGTAGTGTTTCATGTGGTTTTCGTTACTCCAACACTTCATTGTGTAAGTGGTGCTGGGGTTTAGAACCTGTGTCCTCACACATGCCAGGCAAATGCTGTAACTATTAAGCCATTGCTCCAGCTCTTGTTCTTGTCTTTAAAAAGACTTATCAGCTTCCTTGCTTTCTTCATCGAAAAACCTGAATAAACTAGGAAGCCAGTTAGGGGGATGCTGCTGGAGTGGGAGAGGCAGGGATGTGGCCTTGTGGTATGGGGAGACTGGCTACATAAAAAGAGTAAGAAGAGAGAGCTAGGTTTCCTTGCTGCTGCAGAAGAGAGACACAAATAGAGAAAGGGGGATTGGTGTTGGATTGAAACTGGAAGTCCTAGTGTAAATTAAGAGATAGCTGGCTAGATGATAGATGGAAAGAGACGAACAGATACAGAAATGGAAAGAGATGTATTTGTGCCTGTGTACCCATACACATGTGTGTTTTATAGATCTGCCTAGTAAAAGAACTGAGGAGAACCCCAAAAGGAATGAGTACTGAGTACACTTAGTACTCAGATCTTGATTCCTAGTTCTGAATTACAAGGAATCATGCCCCCTTTTTTGGACAAATGATTGATTCCAGGTCTGGAGCCAGGAAAGAAACAGTATGAGCCCAGAACATCTTTTTTTTCCCCCTTCTTCTTTTTTTATTGTGTGTGTTGGTGATCAAACCCAGAACCTCATGTGTGTTGGGTAAGTACACTACCACTGAGCTACATCATCAGCCCAAGCCTAGAACATTTTACTGTATCATTACGTATGGGATTTTTCCAAGAATGATGAGAACTTGCTGGGTACCATGGCACAAGCCTGTAATTCCAGGAACTCGGGAGATTGAGGCAGGAGGATCCCAAGTTCAAGGCCAGCCTAGGCAACTTGGTGAGACCCTGTCTCAAAACAAAAAAGTATAAGGCTGAGGATGTAGCTTAGTGGTACAGCACTACTGGGTTCAATTCTGAGTAGTGCAAAAGAAAACAATAAAACTGATGAGGGCTGTCAAAAGGACAGTGACACTTGAAGCCAAATAATACTTGTGCAAGCATTTAAAACTTGAAAATTCAAAATTTAACATATATATATATATATATATATATATATACATATATATAGAGAGAGATACGGACATTTACATCTGTAAGAGGGAGGAATTAAAGGGGAGACACAAGAGGGGGAAGCAGGCAAAGGGGGAGACCCTGGATATGGATCAGGCTCAAGTTACATTGTCATTATTTATGCATATATGAACGTGCAGCAACAAATCCCTTCAATATGTAAGAATATGTTCAACTAATAAAAAAAGAAATAAATCAGATCCCATGGGTGGGGGGAGGACAATGAAACCAACTCAAAGGGATTTTTGCTGACCAAATCTCAAGGGTTGAAATAAATAATATTGATTCATTGAACAAAATAGAAGCCCAGGTATTCACAGATACAGTTCTAAAATGTACAAATAAATGAAAAGGTTATTTATTATAGTAGAAAGTCAAATAATAAATATAGAATAAATAGTGGTAGGAGAAAATCCCCGTTCAGTAGCCCTCAGAGCAGTAATTAATTCAGGTAAGAAATGATAATGGAGGCTGGAGCAGTGGCTCAGTGGTTGAAACATTTGCCTTGCATACGTGAGGACTGGGGTTCAAACCCCAGCGCCACATACACAACAGTGTTGGAGGAACAAAGGCCAGATGGAAAAATAAATTTGATTTTCACTTTCTTTCTCTGTCTCTCTCTCTCTCTCACACACACACACACTCTCTCTCTCTCTCTCTCTCTCTCTCTTAAAAAATAAGAGAGAGAGAGAAAAAGAAAAAAATGCCAATGGATGATGATGGATATGGGCCAGTGCAGGCCAAGGCCCACCCCCTACACCCCCTCCCCCAGGCATTTCCACATCAGCTCGGGGATGTCCTTCAGACTGCACCTGGGTTGCCCATGTGGCCGACCTGGGTGCCCAACCCTGTCCATCTCCTGGGTTCTGTCTCATTATTGCTCCTGAAATAACTCATGAGTTTGAAAGGGTTTTTAAGCTACCCCTTGAAATGGAGCATGGGATTATACCATTTTCTAATAGAGTAATGATGTAATAGCTACCATTCATTGAACACTCGCCATATGCCAGGAGCTTTTAGGTGTATTTTCTCATTAAATCCACATAACAACCCTTCCAGGAAAGACTGTCCCTTCATTCACCCTACAGATGAAGGTGCTTAGTCCCAATGACACTAATATCTTATTGAGAAAAAGGAGTTGGCTTAACATGCTGATAATGTGACACAGGACACATGAGTGTCTCCAGGACAGAGCACTGTCCCCAGAGTGCCAATCTGAGCTTAAGGGGAGCAGCCTATGTGGGTGGAGGGATTCTCTCAGACAGGAGTGCTCCCAAAAACCAGTCCAAGCAACGAAGAGTGGCATTAACCAGCCAAGGAACACACACCCACTTAACTGTGGGAACTTGTCTTCTAGTGACATTTATGTCTTCAAATGCAATTTATTTTTTCTCTCTCACTTACCCAAAGTGTGTATTATGGCCTAAACTGGGACGAGCGATTGGAGGAAATGGAGTATGGGGAGGGAGCCAGTGGGAGAAGTCAGCCCAGGTGCGAGTCTATAGGGGCATATTAGTCTGTAAGAGTTTAAAAACAATAATAAAACCAATGAAAGGCCATCTGGTTCGTATAATCGCCATGTGCTTTGGCAATTCTAAACAATGTCAGTGGGAAAATTCTCCTCCCAGACAAGAGCTGACTCTTCCACCCTCCATCCCCTTGGAATGCCATTGGTTGGAAAAGATCCATCTTCCTAAATTGTGAGCTTAACCAATTTTGAATTCCCAGGACATGCAATGTCTTCCATATAATAGATGCTCAATAAAGGTGAAGTTGAAAAAACTGTAAAGTTGAACACAGGTATATGTGTAGCTCTTTAAAATCTACACTGGGGCTCCCCTAAAGACCAGCCTGGGTGTCACCTATCATGAAGGAAACTTGAAGCAACACAGAGCCCCTCTGTTAAAATATAGGAAAATTCAGGTAATTGCCCAAGAAATGTAGATAAAGTTGGAACTTTGCCAGACACAGACAGCTGCCTTCATGTCTTACTCTGCATTGGTAGTGGTTATCAGGCACGCCACTGAGTGATTTTATTTATATGTTTTATTTCCTTTTCTTGAAAAACCAGCAAAACTCACCTCGTAATTCAGGATGTTAAAGGATCCATTCGTTCTGGGCTGGCTCCTAAGGGAAGTGAAGAGCTTAGGAAGTACTCCTCCTACTACACAGGCACCCGCACACTCTCAAATTACCCAAACCAGCTCATAATCGGGACCAGCTGGCAGCAGAGAAGGAGGCTCCAGCACTGGGTTGGAACGGGCTAGGAATCAGATTACAAATCTCATCCCTAGAAAGAGACTAGTTTCCATTAAGGGTTAAGATGTGGGAGGTCAAAGGAATAGCACTCAGGAGCTGGAATGTAAACTGGCTAAACAGAACCTGGAAACAAAGAGTATTCACATCAGCAACTATAGACCCTTGCTTAGGCTGGGACAAAATGTAAGAAATAACTGAGTGGGGGCTGGAGCAGTGACTTGGTAGTTACAGTGCTTGCCCGGCATGCATGAGTACACGGGTTCAAACCCCAGCACCTACGAATACAAATAAGTGTCGGAGAAATGAAAGCCATGTGAAAAACTCAATAAAAATTGATTCTGTCTGTCTGTCTCTCTCTCACTGTCTTTCTCTCTTAAAAAAAAAAAAAAAAAAAAAACAAAAAAATGAGTGGTCTGTTCAGGGCTACAGCTTTAGCCGAATTTCACTTCTTAGTCTACATTTCTAGAACTGGCATCATTGCTCTGCGTACCATCCAGTATCTTTCCTTTTCCCAAAGTTGTTCCCACTCAGCTGGGAAGCTGGGGCCCTCTCCATCCATGAACAGGAAAGGACTAGTTTAAAATGGGTGGTGACCATGACACCTAGTGCTGCCTGATCTGCAGTGTTCCTGGAGATCCACTTTTTCCTGTGTTCTTGCCAGCCCCGCTCAGCACCTCGGCTGTGTGCCTCCACCCTGCTGCGGTATGAGCCGGAACCACAGCTCTGCTCTTGGACAGCAACTCCTGAGGCCTGCCCTGGCAGCCCTGGCAGCCCTGGAAGCCATTGGGCTTCCAGCCTGGACTGGGAATCTGGAGGACGTGAAGCAAGAGCATGATTATTCAGCAGAGGCAAGAGGCAGCGGTGGCTGTCAGCGGCTGGTGGATGGGGTGCTGGTGGCTGTCTCAGCCGAGTGGTTTTCAGCAGTGTGACCTTGGCTCTGCTCTTTGGTGCCAACTCCTCTGGTTCTTGCCTGTTTGCTGGGCCAGATTTTCCAGGCTTCCTGTCGATTCTGTGAACTATTTGAATGCTCTCCAATAATTTTTTTTTTTTTTTTTTTTGCTTAACAGAGTCAATTTCTGGTGTCAGAAACCAAGAGTCCTGCCTGGTACAGCATTTGTCTCTACAAGACTTAGGAAATCAAGACCAGGGCTTAAGAGGGAGCAGTGGAGATGAAAGAACATAAGAGAAGTGGAATACAGAAAGGGAATTAGAAAGCAGAGGCATTGTGGAAGTGTGGGGAGAAGGAAGGAGGAATGCAGGGGAGAAAGTAAAGGAATGGCAGGTGGGGTAGAACAGCCTGGAAGGGGTCATGCACCTCGTTAGTGTTTGTAATGGGAGTCTTGAAGGAAATTGCCAGAGTGGCCTCCCTGAGGTATTTCTGCAATTCTATTTCTGGCGGACAATGTGGTTTAAATTTTTGTGTGTGTGTGTGACTGTTTTAGGAACAACAGTTCCTTGATTTGGACTTGCTTCTGGAGATAAATGAAGGTGTTAGCTTTTACTTTGTGCATTTATCAAGTGTGCTGCATGCTTGGAAGCACATAGATATATGGGCATGCATATGCATGGTGTGATATGATAAATATATGCATGAGAAAAATAGGTCTTGGGCTAGTTATGTAGGTGGGGTAGTTCTATGTAACATGCTTATTTAATTTCTCAAAGGGAAAACATTACTTACTATGCCATATCAGTATGTCATTCGTCTTAGTGGGAAGACAGAATGAAGAATATTTGACAATTAATAGAAATCATAGGAAAAATTATGATTAAGTGCCATCTGCTGGCTTTTGTGTGTTTTATTTTTATGCAGCTTCAAGCCCGTCTTTATAATTATCCTGTGTCTCTCTCTCGCAGAGGGCTCATATCTGGCCTGATAACGAGAGTGGCATTTCGTAGGCATGTATGTGTGGTTGGGGTGAATGTGCACATGTGTGTGATTGTCACTAATCTGAGAGAACAGATTCGACTTACATAAATCCATCCTCTTCTGAATTCTGACTTGAGAGGGTAGCCTAGGGTTTATTTTAAAATTCTGTTTTCGTAGCAGATTGAAGAGCTATGTGTGCTTAGCGCGTGTAGGGAAGCGGGAGGGGGATGGTGCATTGAAAGTGACTTTTCTCTTTGGTTTCAGTCCTCTCCTCGGAGTGTGTCTATGGTTTGCATCTGCAGAGCTCTGTCTAGTTTATGGCAGGTGAGGAATTTCCACGTCTCATTTTGATGACATTACAGCAGTACAGTCTTGATTGTTCAGAAGTTGGAGGGAAGGAAAACAGGTTCCACGTGAACGTATTTGACCTCTGCCTCTGTATCCAGCTTGGGAGGCTGCCCTGGAAGTGCTCCGCAGGAAATAGGTCTTGCTGTTAGTAAATTACTATGACGTGTGTTT
The DNA here is from genome assembly GCA_004027875.1 of Aplodontia rufa. Lineage (NCBI taxonomy): Eukaryota > Metazoa > Chordata > Mammalia > Rodentia > Aplodontiidae > Aplodontia > Aplodontia rufa. The sequence continues at coordinate 91,999 of PVKS010001840.1, forward strand.
ACATGGTGAGACACAGACATAGGTCAGTTCCTTTTCTCCACGTAGACCCTGCAGCTGATAATCTGGGTAACTCACATTCCAAATCCATTTTTGACTGTGACGAATGAGATTGATGTTCACTACTTCTCAAGTAATAGTGACAGTTACCATTTACTGAGTGCCCACTGTGTGCTAGGCATTGTGGTAGAGTATTTTAAAATACTTTTTAAGCATTGATTTATTTACATATTTGAATCAGTCTTAGAATGTCCACAAGATCTCATTTCAAATGAGCATCCCTTATTTATTACTTTAATGTTATATTTGATGCACAAAAATAACATAGATAATAAGATTGGGCATGGTGGTGCATGCCTATAATCCCAGCTACTGAGGAGGCTGAGACAATGGGATCACAAGTTCAAGGCCACCCTGGACAACTTAGTAAGACCCTATTTCAAAATTAAAAATAAAAAAAAAAGTCTGGGGATGTAGCTCAGTTGTAAAGTACCCCTGGGTTCAATCCTCAGTACCACAAGAGAAAACAAAACAAAACCAAACAAAAAAGAATATAGGTAATACATTTGGGTTATAAAGTATAATAATAAAATGAGCCATGATAGGTCCTTTTCATCCATTTGACTCCAGATTAGAACCAGAATTCACCAGTTCTGTGTCATGATGGTAGCTTCATTATGCATATTACTCCCATTTCTTGCACTCATGTGAAATGTGTGCTATTCTACCCACTTTACAGATTGGTAAATCGAGGCTCATGAAGATAAGCAGCTCTTCAACCTCACACAGCTAGAAGATGGGAAAGGTGGTGTGGTCAACGTCATCAGAACTCAACAACATCCTTTCTCCATTTCTCCCCAGAGACAAGGCTAACTCTGTCCCAGCCCAGCACTGTGAGGAGGGCCACACGGCAAGCTTTGCACATGTTACCTATGAGCATTTCACTTCTGGGTTGAGGTGCCATAATGTCACTAAAGCTTGTGCAGTTTCTTTCCCTCTGGTGTGACAGATACTGTTAGTGCTCAGCTCATGTCCCCCTGGTGCTCCTAGTTCCCATTCACATCAATGGTGTCTTTTTCTAGTCACCTGTGACTTTTTGTTCAAGTGGTTAAGGCAGGTCAGAACTGCAGCCTAGCTAAGATGTTTGGCATGTGTTCCAGGGTGCAGATACCATGTGATGAGGTACCTCTACATGTGGGCTTGTGTCCCTTCCAATGAGAGATGTGTGGCCCTAGGGACTGGGAGTAGTGTCCACAGTCTTCAGCTGTCAATTTCTGCAGGGATTTGCCAGATTGCCAGAGAGTGACTCCCTCTGGGAGAGGCCTTGAGTAATGTCACACAGGATTTGGTAATCAATACTACATCTTCTTGACCCCTTGAATGGGACACCTCGGGCGTGTTCTCAGTCTGGGGCTCTAGCTCAGTCTCCAGCAGTTTCCTGCTCATTAAGGTGCCGTATGCTGATTGCCTTTCCTTCCCATCTCACTGCCACATTCTCAAACAGAGGACTTGTGCTCACATCCCAGCCTGACTCGGCCTCTGGGAGCATCCCAGCTAAGAAGTTTGGCCTGTGTTCGCAGAGTGCAGATGCTGCATGATGCGGTACTTCCACACGTGGGCTTGTGTCCCTTTAAATGAGAGATGTGTGGCCCTAAGGCCTGGGAATACTGTCCACAGATGGCCTTCAGCTGTCAATTTCTGTAGGGCAGCCTTAGAAACCCAAAATTTATCCCTTATTGGTTTGGAGATATAGGGCCTGGCCTCTTGGCCCAAGTCAGGACAGATTTGCAGGATTATTCAAGCTCCAGAGACCCAGGGGTTAGGCCAAGGCTGTTGCTGGGCCTGCCTGGCAGCCCAGTTCCTCCCTCTGTACCTTCTTGCTTCCTATTTCTCTCTTTCACAGGTGCAGATCCCAAGGGTACCTCAAGGATACTCCAGAATTAATATTCTGCATATTAATTTCCTTTCAGAGTCTGCTTTTCAGAGACTTCAATTTGCCACACTCCATCAGAATGAGTCCCTGAGTGCTATGTAGGGCAAGATCCATATCCTCCCCATGGTGGGCATGTCCTGTGATCAAAACTGTCAAATCAAATGTCAAATCAATGATATTTCAGAGTTTATTTGTTAGCATAGCAGAGTGAATTTAAATTTGACTCCGAAGTCTGCATTTTTTTCTAGGTATCAATTCATTTCCTAAAAATGATTATTCCTCCTTCGGCTTTGGCTGTGTTGGGACTTGGAAAATGATACCCTGAGGTGTGGTGCTTTGGCCTGCTGAGTACTTTGAACAAAAGGAGACTGGAAGTCTTCAGAAGCTGTCTGAGAAGGAAAGTTTCTCTCTGACCTTTTTTCCTCCTGTCTCCTGCTCCTCCTCTTCCCCTGAAGTGAATCAGAAACCAGAACTCCTCCTCCCCAAGATGCATCTTAGAAATTAGAGCTTCTCTTCTCATAAAGTCAGCCATAACACCTAAAAGTTCACTCTTTCCCTTCTACCTTGAAGGCCTCATGCCAGAGGGTCCTGCCCTGGCCCTAGGAAGGAGGAAGGCTACACAGAGGAGCCAAGAAGAATCTGAGCAGACAGCTCTTGCTGGGTCCCTCACCCCAAGTCTCTTACTTTAGGTCATAGCATTTTGTCCAATCACATTTCTGTCCACCCTGCATCAGACCTAAGTGTAGAAATAGACAGCTTTCCCTGGTCTTGGAATTTTCCTTTCTGTAGATGCTCATGTTGCATAAAGCTTTGTTTAAATAAACTTGTTATGTTTTTCTTTTGTTAATCTGCCTTTTGTTAAAGAGGTGTCAAACTCGATCCCTACGAAAAGTGACTAAAGATTAAAGATATCACACTTTTCTGCCCCACAGCTAACAATTTAATCTACTCACATTTTGGCTGCTCATATATGTTATTCCTTGATCTTCTGAATTGTCCGTGAGATGACTGGGACCAACTTTGCAGGGTCTAAGTGACTGAGCTAACTTCCCAATTCAGACCAAGATGCAAAGATGGGGAATAGGCCCCACCACTTTGCTGGAGTGGCTTCCTTCCTTCTCTCCATGGCTCTAGTTCTAGAAGATGTGAGGGCATGAGTACTTATTAGCACATGGAATACATTAATTCCACAAGCATTGGTGAAGTACCTCATGAGTGCCACACATTAAGGATCTGGTGATGGATAAAAATAGTCCCTGTTCCCAGCCTTGTCGGGAAGATAGGCAGGTAAACAAAGACTTGCAAAACAGTGTTATAAGAATAAATAAAGGAGGTCAGAGTAGGGGCCTGGGAACTTGAACAGAGGAATTCAGGGTCAGCACCATGGGGAAAGTGCCATTTGAGTTAGCTCCTGAAAAGTTAAAGGTGCTCACGGGTGGGATAAGCAGGGGAAGGAAAAGCATAACATACAATATGCAGACACAAGGAGGAATTTGGTTGACTAGAGCCTGGGGGTAAGGCAAGAACCAAGGTGCAGGTAAGGGTCTTGGAAGCCTCCGGGTCTGTAAATGTTATTGTGTAGGCTGCAGGGACTTAGCTTAAAGACTGACTTTTTAGGAGGAAGATAGGAGCCCTTACATTTATTTATTTTTTAAGAGAGAGGGACAGAGAGAGAGAGAGAAAGACTTTTATTTAGTTTTTCATGTGGCTTTCGTTGCTCTGAGTCTTCATTGTGTACGTGGTGCTGGGGTTTGAACTCATGTACTCATGCATGCTAGGCAAGCGCCGTAACTGCTGAGCCACCAGCAGTTACATTTATTGAGAAATTAGCATGAGCTATCTATTTTACATAGATTATTTGGCTTATTCCTTTAAGAGCCTTAAAGATAAAACCTTTATAAGATAAAGTCTTTGAGATCATGAAGCTTATTGGAGAAGTTATATCTGGCATTAGAGATGGGATGAACTACAGGGTGTACAGTCTGATGGTAAAGAGAATATTATAGAAGATGTGTGATATTCTGGGCCAGCAATGACAAGGTTCAGTGCTAAGGCAGTAGCCAAGGGAAGGAGTGAGGTCTTGGATGCCTGATTCTGTGGGACTTGGTGACTGATTGGTGGAGGCTGGGAGACCTCTCTGAAGATACAGGTTCAGGCAGATTCACGGGGAAGCATGCTACATGGAGATTCCTGCAGATGTCCAGGTAGCAATTTCCATGGAGGTACTGAATATTTAGGTATGGAGACCAGGGGAAAAACCTAGGGCAGCATTCGGATTTGGGATTATTTCCCCTTAAATGGTGAATGAAGACATGGAAAGAGGAGTAACAGAAAGAGCCTAAGCACTGGAGAGGCACAGCTCTGGTGTAAAATCCCAGCCCTGCCGATCACTGACAGTGCTATCTTAAGCAGGCTACTCTGTGACCTCAGTTTCCTCATTTGGAAAATTGGGGGTGATCATACTGACCTCATAGGATTACAATAATAAGCGTTTTAGGATGCCAGTAGAACGTCTAGAGCATCAGAAGTGGTCAGTGAGATATAGTTAGTACTGGGCAGGTGGATGAGATCACTGCTGGAGAGTGTGCACGGGAAAGGAAGCAGATGAGGGTGGAACCCTGGGGACAGAGACATTCTAGAGGTGAATAAAAAGGAGTCAGTGAGGGGACAAGACAAGACATACCAGAGAATCAGGAGATAAAGTGTCCGGGAGGCAAAGGCAAATGATCATTTCAAGAAAAAGAGGGGTTTTGCCGGTATCAACACTTAGACAGCTGGGAAAAGGAAAGACTTTTACAGAGAAATATGAATGGTGGGCTGGAGGTGTAACTCAGAGATGGAGCATTTGCTTAGCATGTACAAACCCTGGGTTCAACCCCCAGCGACACACACACACACACACACACACACACACACACGAATGGCAAATAAGCAGATGAAAAGGTGCTTAATACTGCTCAAATTAAAATTTGAAATGCAATTAATAATAATAATGGGGTATTCCTTTCACTATTAGATTGGTAAAGCTGGCCAAGTTTGATAACATCCAATATTGGTTGAGATATGAAAAAAGCTTACATATGCTCCCACCCCTTATGGGAATGCACATTCATGCCCTTTCTTACAGAGCAAATCATCACATCATATCCAAATTGCAAATGCATAGGTCCTTGATCCATACTTTACACTCCTAAGACTTTGCCCAACAACTTCACAAATGTACAAACATGTATCCTCTAAACACATGGTTTACCACTGCAGAAGAAAACCAGAAGTAACCTAAATGTCTGCAGAAAAATAACTGATTAAATAAAATGTTGGCTTCCTTACAACTAGGGTGGTTGGGGTTGCAGTGGAGATGTAGGGGACTTGTGACAGACAGGTGTGACAGTAATGACTAGGGCTGTGTGAATCCAAAGTGGCTAAACAGAGGCCAGGGTGGAGCATGCCCAGTTTGTGGAGGGGGCTGGCGACTCTATGGAAAGACATGTTCAACACAGTTTTGTTATGTTTCGTAGTGTTTGAGCGTGGTGTTGATGCTGGGCAATGTGACCTTCTTTCCAACTCCATCCATCTTTAATAATATTTTAACAATCAGGCTATATTTAGTGTGATTTCTTGTAAATGCTGGTCAAGGGGCTGAGTTCTGTGTCAAGCTTGGCCTGGGGCCAGAAGAGAGGCAGCCAAGCAGATGAGATGGACGGCCAACATCTGGGTCACATATGCTCGTGTAGTCATAAAAATTTTCTTGAAGTGAATGCAAACATCAATTACCAGGGTTACCTCTGAGGGTGAGAACTAGGGGTGTTACATGGAGGTGGACTCTGGCTTTTTGGTCTATATTTTGCAAACCATTGGCAATTTTAGTTTTAAAACTATTTTTGAAAAATTACATCATTCAGACAATACACTTGGAGAATAGTAATGCCTCCTAACCAATTGAATGTAGTATTTCAACTCTACCCCAAAATTTGATACTCACCTAACTGAAGACTACAGTGATTTTTTTTTAATGGGCTGGGAAGGGGAATTGCATCAAAGGTTTTGTACATGCTAGGCAAGCACTCCACCACTAAGCCGTACCTCCAACCCTTTTCAAAATTTTATTTAGAGATAGGGTCTCACTAAGTTGCTGAGGCTGGTCTCAAACTTGTGTTTCTCCTGCCTCAGTCTCCTAAGTAGATGAAATTATAAGATCGAGCCACCAGCCTGGTGACAATGATTCTTGAAGAGAGGTCTAGGGGAAGAGATTGTGCTTGAAAAAGGTTTAGATATGATACATTTATGGAATTATATTATTCACTCATTACAGAAAAAGTATTAGCTACTGTATGTACCTCACATGTATTCACATGGTACATAGTTGGTGCTCAATAGATGTGCATTGGCTTCAATAACACTGAAAATACATAAACCCCAGCTAATCAGGAGGTTGAGGCAGGAGCAAGTTCCAGCCCTGCCTGTGCAACTTAGTGAGACCCTGTCTCAAAATAAAAAACAAAAGGATTTGGGATATAGCTCAGTTATGGAGCATCCTTGGGTTCAAACCCCAGTACTGAGGGGGAAAGAAAATAAACCTGTGTCCAGAGTTCAGATGTCCATGTATGCTCTCATTTGATTGTTTTTTAAAGAGAGAAGGATAGTAAGAGAGAGAGAGAATCAATTTTTATTGAGTTTTTCACATGGCTTTTGTTACTCTGGGGTTTGAACCCGTGTACTTGTGCATGCTGGGCAAGCACCGTAACCACCAAGCCACCACTCCAGCCTATCATTTGACTAAGTTTTAATGGAGCTATCACTCAATTGATTGTGACCTGCTCCTGTACTTAGCAAGTGGCTGCTTTGGTTGGGATTATCTCATGCCCTGGGTGAACAGTTAAATCAAAACAGTCACGTTCCAATGAGCCACCCACACAATTCTTAGTAGTCACAGACATGCTAGTTTCAGGACACTCGAGATTCACTTTTAAAATAATTCTGAAATTTTGTCATTTAATTCTGTTCTCGAGGAGTAATGTATCTTTCACAAGCTCTAGAAGTTCCTTTTGAACTCCTGGGGCTGAAATTTTCCATTTTGAGAGCAGAATGGAAGAGTAAGACTGCTCCCCCAGACAGGCTGCACGCAGAGCTGGAAACCATCAGGGCTTGTCTGCCCACATGTTCCAAGTGAGGCAGACTTTCCTGGCCGCAGAGCGGGTCTATGAGAGTGGGTTCCAGCCCTGCGTCCGCCACAGGATGACAGAACTGCTGTCCCGCCCTAGGCCAGGCACCACTTGGTTCTGCCTTCCTAATGCCTGTTCAGTGCATTCATAGACCTGTTCTTGTGATTTCCATCTGTTCTGCACAGGCCAGCCAGGGCCTTGCAGCTCAAAGAGGCTGCAAGATTTATTTTCGACTTTATTTATTCTAACATTTTATTATAACAAGATCAAGCATTCAGAAAGGTTGGAGGGACTCATGCAGTGAATACCCATCTATCTATATACTCAGCTCCCAGATTCTCCGGCCGATGTTCTGCTCTGCCTTATGCCAGGCCCTGGTGTCTGGGCCTGTTCTTTCCAGTGTCTTTGGTGCCTTCTAACTGTGGTTCTGCAGAGTCCACAAACCTCTCGCTTCTCTGTCAGTCCATGGTGATCTCTTCCTGCTCTGAGTGCCTATGGCAATTACAGACTTAGAAGCACAATTTAAATAAGTACAATCCACTTTCTAGCCCTCTAAATGCATGGGGTCTACATCACTGAACTCAACCCCACTGAAAATATTTGAATAAAAACAACAACAACAAAAATTGCACCAGTACTGAAAGCATACAGACTTTTCTCTTGTCCTTACTCCCTACATTGAGTAGTATAGCAACTATTTACATAGCATTATATCATGTTGGGTATACTAAATAATCTAGAGATAACTTAAATAATATAGGAGGATGTATATAGTTTATGTGTAATTATTATGCCCTTTTATTTTATTAGTATCTTTTTTGTGGTGCTAGGGATGATATAAGCCATTTCACATAAGGGAGTTGGATATCTGCTGATTTTGATGTCTGCAAGGGTCCTGGACTCAATCCCCTGCAGCTGATGAGGGACAACTGTACTTATATTCAAAGAAACTGATATTTTATACCTGCTTTGGGCCAGTCCCTGTGCAAGACACAATACTTTTACACATTTGATCTTACTTAATCTTTAATCTATGAGATAGGTGTTATTACTGCTCCCAACTTATGGCTAAGAAGATTGAGACACAGGTACAATGACTTGCAAAGTCATTTGTGGCTAAAACTATGACTATAAAAGAAGTGATTAAAAATGAGACATCTTAAAAGAAAATATACAGTTATATTTATATATTGCTATGAGTATTTAAATCTACACTGGTAAATTTAATTGCCCTCCTTGAACGTGTTTTAGAGCAAGATATTTGAAGTGGTTGTTGGATGCAGCAGCTTTTTAGATATCTTATACCCAGTCCCCAAAGAGGCTTCAGTTTTTGTTTTTGTAGTACTTGTTTAATATCAGTCCTTTCAACTGTTCCTCTTCAAATTCTCCCCCCACATTGCCCAGAGAATCAAAAGTGTCTCATATGTTTTCCAGAGTCAGTTGATGAAAAGTCATGAGTTCCAATGACTTAGTGTAAATAATCTAATAGAGAATTCTGGACAACAACAGAAAGTACTGTGCAGTTTCATACTCATTTCACCAGCCTAAAAGCAAGCCATAAAACTTCCTGGAATAAACAGCTGTCGTGGAGCCGCTGTTCCCACAAGCTACGTAACAACCAAATGCGTCAGGGACCATGGTAAGCATTCGGATACCGCAGGAAAAACAGCTTAAACCTCAGCAGTTAATACTGATGCAAGGGATGGATTCTGGAATGTGAGGAGATCTACTGAAAGAAGATGCAAAGGTTGCTAAGAGCATGCTCAGTTTGGCCCAAAACCAGCCTCCAGAGCTCTCCACCTTCTTCCATTTTGTAGCATTCTTGATTGGCAGACTAGATGTTTTGCTGGGTTTGCTGACGGAAGTTCAGAAGGCACTTTTCAACTTACAAAGCACTTTTTTTAGAAATGATCACACCTGAGTTTCTCAATAACTAAGAAGGCAGGGTAAGTGCTATTACTTTCATGTTTCTAAGGCTCGGAAGTTAAATGACTTAACCAATGTCATCTCTCTTTTCTTCCACATCACCAGGTGTAGCATGGGATCCAAGCATCAAAGTCTTGGATCTGATCACCATTCTTGCCTCCTATATGCGCCTGGCCTCTGAGACGCTGACTTAACCACTCTGAAATTATTCCTTGTGAAATGAAGATAATAACATTTACCTTGTAGGCCCGAAGTCAGGATTACATTAAACCTTGAATGAAAATGCTCTACAAATTGCAATATACATATGAATTTGGTGGTTATTAATATGCAAATAATATACCACCCAAAATAGCATATGTTTTATTTCATTAAACTTTCTATTATGACATTTTAAAACATACGCTAAAGTGTGCATGAGTATAATGAAGTTATTTACAATGAACCCTCATGTTCCCATCACTCAGTTTCACTATCAACCTTACACCAATTTCACTCTATCTATAACCCCCGCAAGCCCACGGTGTTAGTCAGACTTTTTAACTGTGACTAAAATACCTGAAAAGAACAACTTAGAGGAGGAAAAGTTTATTTTGACCAATGGTTTCAGAATTTCAGTCCATGATCAGCCGACTCCATTTTTCCTGGCCTGCGAAGAAACAGAGTGTCATGGCTGAATCATGGCAGAGGAAAACTTCAGATCATGGCAGTTGGGAAACAGAGAGAGCAACATTCCTAGGGAAAAAAATATAAGCCCGAAAGGCAGGCATGCCCCAGATGACCTACTTCCTCCAGTCACTCCCTACCTGCCTATAGTTATCATTCTGTACAGTTATCCTTTCAAATTACGAATCTGTCAAAGGGATCAATCCACTGATTAGGTCATAGCTATGAAATCTAATCATGAACTTTTATGGGGACACCCTGCATCCTAACCATAATATTTTTTGCTAGATTATTTTTAAAATTCCAAACTTTATATTTTTGTTTCATTCTAAAATACTTAACTATATATCTCCAAGAAATAAAGACTTTTTAAGAAATATGTGCGCAATACCAATTATTATATCTAAAAAAATTAACACCAATTTCCTAATACCATCTAGTATTTAGTTAGTGTTATAATTCAAATTATCTCGCTGGGCATGGTGGTTCACTCCTGTAATCTCATCAACTCAGGAGGCTAAGGCAAGAGTATCACAAGTTCAAAGCCAGCCTCAGCAAATTAGGGAGGCTCTAAGCAATTTAGTGAGACCCGGTCTCAAAATTTAAAGGGCTGGGGATATGATTTTGTGGTTGAATGCCCCTGGGTTCAATCCCTGTTACCAAAAACTAAAATTAAAAAGTCAGATTATCTTAAACATTTATTTTACCTGAATCAGATACAAATTAGGTACAGTGTTGCTTGACACTGTAGGAGGTGATGGAAACTTTAAGATGGGGGCCTAGTGATAAATAATTAGGTCATCAGGAAGGTGCCTTTGGAAAGAATTTATGCAGTTCTCATGGGACCTTGAAAGGGTTGTTAAGAAAGAATAAGATAGCCCCTTCCATGCCCTCTGGCTTCTTGTCTCACTATACACTCTTGCCATTGTGGTACCATCCACCATTAGACCCTTACCACAGGCCAAACAAATGGAGAAAACTGATTTTGGATTTTCAGCCTCCAAACACTATGAGCTAAATAAACAAGTTTTCTTTATACATTACCCAGTCTCAGGCATTTTATTATAACAATGAAAAACAGACAAATATAGTTATATGAATCAGTCAGGGTCCAAATAGGAGACAGAAACCAAATAATTTTTAAAATAGGAAATTTTTAACATAAGAAATTACTAACTACAGATTAAGAAACTCTAAAAATGTAGGAATAACAGCCATTGGCTCTACTGTAGAAGTAACAGCTTCTACTTCTAAGCTGAATCAGAGCACTCAAAGTGACAAACAGGAAGAGGGTCTTGCCACTCTCAAGTGTGGAGAGGGTATGATTTGATGGTGGAGACATTCAGGAAAGTGCTTTAGGCTAAGGCTGGCGGGAGGAGATTGCCCATTGTGGCGATCTGACGCATTTTGATAGAAAGCTGCTCTCAGGGGTGCTTCAACAACTCAATGGGTCACCCTCCACACTGATGGCCACTGTGCACTGCAGGATCAAGGAGGAAAAGAGCAACTCCCTCCTACAAATGTCCACCAGCACCTTTTGCTGACAAAAACCTAATGTCATGCCAGCTGGCCATAGGATAAATATTTACAAGGTTCAGGCCGAGACTCACAAAGCAGAGCAAAGAAGGGTGGATTTGGAGTCAAGGGCAGCACACTAAAATTGGAACGCCATGAAGTACAGTTCATGTAGGAAAGGCAGGATAAATGCTTGGCCCTTTCCTTTTATATTTCTGTTTTCTGAATGAGTTAGTGCCCTGGAAAATTCCAAAGATTACTATAATTATTTCTCCTGTCATTGTTGTTTTGAAATCATTATGAACTCATGAATTTTAACATATCTGAAGTGTTTAATTCATTGCAGTTATTATTCTGTTTGATTGGTAGCATATATTTTGTTCTGATCCAATGCATGAAGGATGTATGTTTTCTCTGCTTTAATGTCTAGGGGAGATAAGATGAAAAACTATCTCAAAGCTTTTGGACGCAAAAATCCTTATAGCTGAGATATCTAAAGCATAGAGGGATCTGAGCTGGAGAGTTTCTTTTTTTGTTGGCTCAAGAATTACCCTGGAATGTGAGAAATCTCATTCTTGAATGCACCCTAGCTGTAGAGGAAAAGAAACTTTCTTAATCAGAGTTAGCCTGTCGGAGTTTCCCAATTGGTGTGTCATGAGTCATATACATATTAATGCTTTCAGTGTGTGCTGTGAGGTGACCAAGGTTGGGAAGCATTAGAATAAATGATGGAGGTACATTTTATCCTCCAATAGTGACTGAAATAATGTTTCACACCCCATGTGCTCTTTTACAATGTGACCTCAACACTCCTCTATCAGGAGGCATGGGCTGATCTCCTTCCCCTTGAATCTAGATTGTGTGATGGTTCATTTGTAACCAACAGAATGCAGTAGGAGAGAGTCACGTGACAAACTTGGCAGGTCAGAAAAGGTCTGTAGCTGTTGCCTGGTTGTTTTGAGATGCTTTCTCTGGGGAAAGCTAGATCCTGGGTATGGATCCTAGTCCTACCATCCTAAGCTGCCTAGCCTGGAGAGCCATGTACAGGTTCTTAGTTGATGGCCCATTCAGCCTACGTTAACTGCCAATCATGTGAACGAGACATTCTGTAACACCCAGCCCAGCTGAGCCTTCAGATAACTCCAGCTCCAACCAACTTCTGACTGTTCCCACAAGAAAAAACCAACACCAGAGCAGCTCAGTCACACCCTCTCCCAGTTTTGATTCACAAAATCATGAGTAAAATGATATGGTACCCCAGGATCTGTGGCCTAGAGGTAGAAATTTCTGTAAAGTTTTGGGTTAACTTGTAACTCAGCAATAATAACTGGAATCAGGACCACAGAAGCCTTTCTTATACAGGTGATAAATTAAGATTGTGTGTAGACTTATTTATAGATATTCTGCAGAGGAGAATTAAAAAATAGGGGCCAACTTCTAAGTTAAGATTCGAGGATTCTCCAAGTCCATGGATAAGCCCTGGCCGTTCCTCCATGGGCATCAGGTCTACTGAGTCACTTGTATGTATTTTATTCTATTTTTAGAAACAAAAAAATACAGAAAGCATAAGAAAGAAAAGAATAATCATTCATATTTTTACAACTGGGAATTATCACATTTGTGTCTTGAGTTATTTACTCCCAGTCTTTTTTTGAAAAGCCACTCTGTTGATTGTTTTTGAAAAACTGAGAAATTTTATGCATTTATTATAAATTATTCAATTATGCAAAAGTAATCTCAAATACAGAATACTTCATGAAGTTGCAAGCCATCTGTTCCAGCGTCCATAATCATCTTATCTGTATTATTTCAATATTTGAATATCAAGTCAGCAATCCTGGCACACTGTTAAACACTAGACTATTTATTGGTATGTAAAAGGAAATTCAATTATATCAACTGTCACTCCCTGGTCTTTTGAATATCCTTGACTCATAAGTCACTATTTGAGTACAACTGTTTCCTGCCGTAGCTGTACACTCATATCCCCAGGAGGCAATATTCCCCATTGTTTTAGTCAAAAAAGAAACGCTTTTGCCACCGCCTCATCCTCTACCTCCTTTTGCAGGAAATCGTGCTCAATTTTGCTCCACACCTGCTGCCTCAACACGCCTCCTAATTCTTATTACAGAATGTGTCATTGACCGTATCAGAACCAAGAGATACACACTGATTTGCATATGATGGTACAGTTGTCAAAGGTGTGTGGTACCCCAGGAGCTGTGACCTAGGGATAGAAATTTCTGTCCTCCTTTTTAAAGAATTTGCTTCTATATAAATCACACAGCTCACGTGTTCTACTTTATAAATCTTCTGCCAGCCTTTGCGACCACCTGGCATCTCCACAGCAGGGCTGGGGCTGTTTTATGTGGCTCTGCTTTGCACTGGTCCAGGGGATTCCAAGGTAATGCCAGTGTCCTCCCTTGTGGACAGGACTGAGATTTCTCACTAGGCACAGTGAGGTCACCTGCAGACCTGGGAGGAGGTGTCATCAGCCTGCTTCCTCATAAACACAACTGATTTTGAGGTTACCTGTATGTTCCTTGTGATTCCTTAGGATCCACCCAGGTGGGGGTTTGGGAGCAGGTGTCGATGAGTGTTCAGAAATCAGGATATCCTACAAAACATGACCTGGCATTTCTGCCTGCCATGGGCCTGAATAACTGAGGTGCTGGTCGAGCAAAGAGGAAATCAGGCCTCATTCTCTCCTTCCAAGTGGGACTCAGAAAACAACACCCCAAAGCAGGACACTTCAACATGCTGAACACTGAGAATTAAAGGAAATTGGAAGGGCTTCATAGCTCTTCTTATCTCCCATCACAGGGTGCAAAGATTCAAGGTCTCCCTGACCTTTCCTTGTTCCTTCCCCAAAGACAGGTAGGGCTCTCTCTAAAGTTCCCCTAGCCGACCCAGGGAACTTCTTCTAAAAGAAATACAATTGTCTTAAGCCCCTTCTCTAGAAATGTCATCAAATAACCAAGAAAGATGAACCACCAGAGAACGGAAGATGCTGAAAGTCCTCAACTACCCATGCAGACTTCTCATTGATTTCTCTGAGAGATTACCCGGGAAACTTGATCTGCATAATAATAACCTCTGTTCACAGTGAACTTCCGCCCCTGAAGTTCTGGTCCTCATCTTCCCATCACTTGTCACTGCCGCCCCCAGTATGAGAAGAATCTCATCCAAGACCATTATCTGTTCTCCGGCCCACTCAGCTCTCTAAAATCATTTACTACTCCTCAAAATTGCCAACCAACCTTCTTTCATTTCTGAATCTCATTGGGTAATTACTCTCCAGTGATGGTTGCGTGCATGTTAATTAATTTTCATGCCTTTCTCTCCTGTTAGTCGGCCTATTGTTAATGTATTTCGGTGACCCTTCAGATGGCACAGTGGAAACATCTTTCCACCTTTACACCAGCTGTTCCTTCTGCCTGGGGTTTTTCTCCCTGATGGTGCTGTCAAGAGGAAGGACATTCCCAGAGACAGAGCACTGAGGAAGAAGGCCTGTTTGAGTCTCAGCAAAATGCGGAGCTGATGGCAAGAGCTGGGGATGGAAGAAAACACCTTTCCAGGTAAAAGTGACCTGAAAGTCACTTAGTTCTTCTTCTCTCCCTTCGCAGGCATGTTCAAGGACTGCTTACTTCTCCCCTAGTCTTCTTCAAATACACACAATGCCTACCAACTCCATGCACTACTCCAAACTGGTACAGGCATCCCAAGATACCCACTTTAAAGCCATCCTTTGAAATAAGTTTTTCTCTCTTTCAGAAGTCCTTCAAAATATAATTGTTCCCCAGGAACCACTTAACCTTTCGCGTTCATCTTTGTACATAACAGACTGATAATTCGAGACCTTAACTAGGTGTTTTGATTTTCTCTTCCAGCATCACTGGCTCTTGAACATTAGGGGTGAAGCTGCCCTTTTCCCTGGGGGAGGGGAGAGTTATTGGACAAAGACTAAACCTGTGAAGAATTTGCCCTGAATTCCTGACTTCAAGATTCAAGAGGCAGCGCATCTAGTGAGATTGAAGAGATTTGAAAGAAGTCCAAGCAGACAGAGCAGAATTCCACTGCAAGGTTTCTCTCCAGCTCACACCCGGACCTGGAGAAAGCAGTGGCAGAGGAGAGAGCGCAGTGAGTTCTAACGACAGTGCAGGAGCTATACGGGCTACGCCTATCTTTATCTCCCACCAGAAGGACTTGGAGGGACATGGAATGGCCTTGGCGCCCAGGAGTGCCTGTCTGGAGGTTGTAATTTGCGCAGATGTGACTGAGCCACCTGGGCATGAGGAGAAGTAGAAAGGGTTACATGGGCTACTGAGGCATGCAAATTCCCAGGCCACTGAATGGTGGGGGAGGGAAACTGCCCCAATGTATTGGAACTCAGCAGAAATCCCAGGAGAAGAGGTGCTGGACTAAGTGATGTTGGGTGGACTTCCTGCTAGGAGTCAGAGAGGAGCACAGCTGCTCCTATGTGGGTTGTCACGGCCAAGGAGGGATTGGGAGCTGAGATATAAACCAGAAAGGACATACATTAAGCAGACCTGACTTTCTTCACTGCCAGTGGCATGAGCTCCTAACATGGAGAGGAGGCCATTATCCACATCCCTTGGAATTCAGCATTGAGCCTGGGGAAGGAAGAGAAATGAAGAAGGGCATTTTAACCCTGAATGTGAAAAGTTTAGGAGACAAATGATAGCTGCGTGTCCTTTTAATGTCAACTGGAGTGTTGTGTATTCAGCTCACCCAAGGTCTTCTAATGTTGCAAACAACGGTCTCAAAGTAGGGCCAGAGATCCCTAGTGACTCCTGGGTCTCTTATCATCAAAATTCTTTTCACAATAATATTAAGATGTCAATTTTGCTTCCCATGCAGAAGTCTCCACCTTGGGTTGGTTATTAAGAGCCAAGCAATAGATTCTTATTCTTGAGCACATTCATAGACTATAAAGGGATGAAGGAAATTTTCCCTCCTCCTCTGATTCTGCTGTAATAATCTGAAAATAGGTTTATAGAAGAAAAGCAAATGAATTTATTATCTGACACACGTGCACAGGAGCCACATTCGGATACGAACTGAGTTCAAAACATGAAACTCAAAGGACAGGATGGTTGAAGCTTAACTATCCTTTCCATAGGGAGAGGAAGTGGGGGCTATAGGCAATTTTAGAAGGGTGGTATATGATTTTTAGGAGAAAGAAGGGGGCTGAGGAACATATAATAGCCTGGGACACAGTCTCAGAGCTCTGGGAAGGTGGTGACAAGCTCCCTGCTAGAAACAAGGGTTGTCTCATTGTGCAGGTTGTCTCTCTCGGTGGCAGTACTTAGAAGAATAGATAATGTATTTACTGTAAAAGAGTCTTCTTTTCTATGAGTTAATCTTTCCTGTTAATGAGATTTTAGGAAGTTCAAGATAATCGCATTTCTTTTAGTCGGATAAGGGAACTGCAGAGAGAGCCTTCCCTGTGCATAGGAGGGAGAAACAGGGAAAAGTTAGAGACCTTGATTCTAAGGCAGCTATGAAGGCCTTCAAATTTCCTTTAATTCAAATTAGCCTATCAAAATGTCCTCCTTTAGGACAACTTTATTCCCTAGCTGCCCTGTGGTTAGGTTGGCCCTGTTACTGAGTGCTAGCCAATACATTATAGGCAGAAATGATATCTTTTAGAACCACACCTGACCCTGGAATCCTCCCACAGGTGACTGGCCATGTTCTTTCTCCCTCTGGCTGGTTACGTGACGTAGACCCCCACACCCCCAACCCTCACCCCCCCCCCCGACAGCTGGGGAACTGCCTGTTGACAATGTCAGAGAAGGAGGATGGATTCCTAAAACTATGCTTAGGAGACAGCCACCCAGGCAGGAGTCTCACATTGGATAGAAAGAGACAAGAAATAAACTCTCATTGTGTTAAATCACTGAGCCTTCAGAGTTTATCTGTTGCAGCACAATGAGCCCACACACTATGAAGACTGAGACCACTTATCCCAGTTAACTGCTGCTGTCAAATCAAATGCATGGCAAATGTAATCTGACAAATCCCTCATTTGTTTGGCAGCCCTTCAGGTTTTGACATCAATTGTCATTGTGCTGCGTGACAAGTCAGCATCAATAATAAACATTTCACAAAAATGGTTGGAATAACTTTGGCTTTTTTAAAGGCAACTAATTTCCTCCTCTTCTCTCTCCAGTGCCTACACTCACTATCAGTCAATAATTGCTTCTGACACCATGTACACTCTCGTCCTTGAAAGCATGGTATCAGTAGGGGTGTAATATGTAGAATGTGGGGGTTGCAAATCCTGCTCCAGTCTACACGGAACGCATTATGGCTATGAAAGTAGCAGAATATACCGCTCAAAATATGTCACTGTGGCCTAAGGGTTACTTTCAGCTGAAGCAGAGACAAGAAAATCTCTCTGGCCTGCCCTTTTTGCCTAAAAACAAGACGTGTATTTGTGAAGGTTTCCTCTCTCCCTTCTCTGCCACAAAGGATTGGAGTTAATACTGGAGATAACTCTAGACCCTTAACTCTAGAGGAATCTATTTAACAACCCCTGCTGAAACTAGCCCTTATCCGCTGCTAGTTCCCTGATTTAGATGCAAGTTGTCCTGCAAAAGCTCAACGTGTGAGACAAAGCAAGAAGGCTGAAAGCTGAAATGATGGGGTGAACCAATCCTCCAGCAGGGATTAACTGAGTGGTGGCTGAAGTTGGGTAGGTGTGGCTGGAGGAGGTGAGTTATTGAGGGTGTGGCTTTGGGGTGCATATTTTGGATCTGGGGAGTGGAGTTTCTCTGTCTGCTGCCTGGATCATCATGTGGGCCACTTCCCTCTGCCACACTTTTCTGCCACGATGTTCTGCCTCACCTCAAGCCCCAGGGAGTGAATTTGGCCTTCTGTGAACTAAGACCTCTGAAACTGTGAGCCTTTCCCAAATAAAGCTTTCCTTCTAAAATTGTTCATGTCTTTCCTTTGAGACACAGCAACAGAAAGGCTGACTAAAACACGCTAAGTCCTTGTCCTTTGCTTTGTCACTTCCCTAACAAAAATTACTGTCCTTGCTAAGATGCTGCTTTGGTTGGAGTATAGTTTGAGTGTGTTCTAAGCAATGGATTGGAGATTTGGTCCCCAGTGTGAGATGGAGTGGAACTTTCAAGAGGTAGCTTCTAGCGAAAGGCGAAGAGGTCTTTGAGGGCAATGTCCTCAAAGGAATTATTGTAGTTCTTGTGGGTCACTAGTTAGTTCTTGTGACAAAGATATTACAACAGAGCAAAACTGGGTACATTCTTCACATAAATAAGAAAAAAAGATCCTACGATTCATGTGGAATTACAAAAGACCTTGAAGAGCCAAGGCAATCTTGAGCAAAAGCAGAAAAGCTGGAGGCACCACAATCTGTGGTATGGAGATGCACTATAATGCCATAGAAACCAAAACAGTGTGACGCTGGCTTTAGAGTGGACAATAGACCAAGGAACAAATGGAGAATCCAGGAAAAAATTCCACACATCTGTCGCCAACAGATTGTCTGCAGAACCACCAAAAAAATATCCATTTTCCAAAGCTCATCCTTTTTAGTAATTGGTGCTGGGAAAAAATTGTATAACCATATACACTGACCACTATTGCTCATCATGTACAAAAATCAACTCCAAATAAATCACAGACCTAAATGTAAAGGCCTGACACCATGCAACGACTAGAAGAAAACATTGTGGGGACACTTCGTGCCAATAGTACAGGCAACGGCATTTTTGAAACCCTCAAACAAGCAACAAGAGCCAAACTAGACAGATTGGATTGTATCAAACTAAGCAGCTTCTGTACAGCAAAGGAAGCAATCAAGGTGAAGAGACAGCCTGAAGAATGGGAGAAGGTGTTTGCAAACTATTCATTCAGCGGGGGATTCATAACCAGAATGTATAAGGAACTAAAGTATAAATAAATAAATAACCGGGTTTTTAACCAGGTGAATGATCTGAACAGATGTTTCTCAAGAAGATGTACAAAGAGCAAACAAGTCAATGAAAACTGTTTAGCATCACTGGATATCAAGGAAATGAAAATCAAAACCACAATGGCATATCATTTCACACCAATTAGCATGACTGACATCAAAAAGACAAAAAAAAAAAAAAAGAAAGAAAAGAAAATAGCCAACGATACCAAGCATATGGAGAAGGGGGAAGTCCTAAATTGTTGAAGGGGATTTAAACGATGACAGCCATCAGGAGAGCAGTATGGATATTCCTCTGAAAATCAAAACAGATCTACCAGGCGATCCTCCAGCTTTCCCCCGTCTGGGTATACGCCCAAGGAAAGGAATTCAGCATACCAAGGAGATGCCTGCCCTCCTGTGTGTCCCACAGCCAAGATGCTACGAAGGTGTCCCTTGGTAGATGAACGGATAAAGAAAATGTAGTAAAACTGCAATGATAGAATAGTATTTAGCCATTAAAATAGAATGAAATCCTGTCACTTATGGTAAAATGAGTGAAACTGGAGGGCATTCATTAAAATTAGTTAGACACAGAAACACAGACAGATGCTGCATTTTCTTCCCCCCCCACCCGTGGGAGCCAAAAAAGTTGATCACAAAGAAGAAAGTAAGGTAGTGGTTACTAGAGGCCAGGAAATTTTTTTTTTTCAGAACTGTGGATTGAATGCAGGGGTACTTGACCACTGAGCTACATCCTCAGCTCTTTTTATTTATTTTGGGAAAAGGTCTCACTAAGTTGCCCATGCTGGCCTTGAACTTGTGGACCTCCTGCCTCAGCCTCCCGAGTCACTAGGATTAACAACTTTTTATTTTATAAAACACTGGACAAGAGTGCCAAGGATGTAGCTCAATCATAGAGCACCAGAGAATAAACAAAGAAACAAACAAAACACTAGAAGAATTCAAAGCTTCCAAACACAAAGAAATGTTAAAGAGATGGAAATGGGGTCTGGAACGGTGGCTCGGCGGTTATGGTGCTTGCCCAGCATTCGCAAGTACACGGGTTCAAACCCCAGCACCCATGTACACAACCAAGTGTCAGAGCAACAAAAGCCATGTGGAAAACTGGATAAAAATTGATTCTCTCTGTCCTCTCTCTCTCTCTCTCACACACTGTCCTTCTCTCTTAAAAAAAAAAAAAGAGATGGAAGTGCTAACTATCCTGATTTGATTATTACACGTACATTTGATTATTTATACATACATGGAATTGTTACATTGAACATAAACAAATATTACTTTTATATATCAATTAAAAATAAAAAATAAATTAAATTAAAATGACCACTTCCCTCTCTCAGGCTGCTTATCTCAACCTGTGATCACCCTCACAAGTGCTCCCACCAAGATGCCATCCAGGTCCTCCCCAGTGGCTGAATCAAGGGCAGGGGGTCAACGTAATCTTGAACTTTCAGCCTATACGACTAAGGGCTCAATAAACCTATTTTCTTGATACATTACCCAGTCTCGTGTATTTTGTTAGAGCAATGGAAAACTGATGAAAACAGATGCTAAAACAGAGGCTCAAGTTCTTTTTTTTTTTTTTTTTCAGAGCTGAGGACCAAACCTGGGACCTTGCACGTGCTAGGCAAGTGCTCTGCCACAGAGCTAAATCCGCAACCCCTGGAGGCTCAAGTTCTAACCACTCCTTCGTGTTAGTTACTGTCGGGTGCTCCATGTGCATGCATGTCATGAGGCTAACAAACATGTGCTTGTTTTCCTCTTGTTCATCTGTCCTTTTTTCAGCTTAAGTTGTAGGGCCCCAGCCAATTAAACAAGCAGAGGAAAAATTGTTTTTCCTCCTCCACAGCTGGAACTTAACCTCAGGTCCGGGCTCTCTTCACTTCCACTGGGTGCAGAAGGTGTTCAAAACTGCTAGATAGGACATGATTGAGGAACTGAGAAGGAGAACCCAGGGAAGATGTACCACTGCCAACCTATTGGCTAGGCTGTCACGTTGAAGAGGGATTAGGTGTATACTCACACCAAGGGACAGAAACAGAACCAACTAGTTGAAAGCTCCCTAGGAGAAATATTCAGTAAAGAAAGAACTTTCTAGCAGAGCAAGCGTATCCACTGAAGAAGTGGCTTTGCAGTAGAGAAGGAAGCTACTGGTGATTTGAAGGAAGAAGCGGGAGGTGGGAAGAAGAAAGGAAGAAGCAGAGACTTCTACATGGAAATAACAACATATTCCATTTCATTCGAAGGTTGGAAGCAGTTTTCTGCTTTAGTTTGATTTGGAGGCAGACTCCTTCATTGTTCCGGGGGGGAAAAATACCCATAAAGAACTTTTGCTTATGCAAATATAGAACAACCACTCTTTTCCCAAATGATATGTTGAGGAGCCTGGCTCACAGGAACTAAACTGTACTGCATAATGATGAAAAATATGTTTCATTTTTTGTGGGAAAGTTGCATCTCCACTAATTGCATCTGTTAGAAAAGAAATTATTCTTTCCTAAGTGCACATGGATTTAGACCACAAGCACTCTTTGTATATTATGACTTGACTTGGAGGAGGTGTGAATGTGCCCCCGCAATTGCTCAAAAGAGACTCAGAGGATGGTGGGAGAGCCAGGCCAGCCCACTGGTACCCTGATCTGGGGGAACAGCTTGGACTATTTATGTCCCATTCACTTTCCAGAATGAGTGACCCTGACTTGGAGAAAACTGATACAGAATTTTTAGCTTTTGAAGGAATCATTTGGAGGCTTTAGGGCAGTGTTCCCAGAGACTGGTCCAAAGATAGATATATTCACTTCAAAGAATAACAGTAAAACAAACATCTTTGCAACCAATCACTAATCAGACTAGACCAGGGAGGGCAATATCAAATACCCCTATGTCTTCCAGTCGCATCTCCTTCCCATCCTGTAGAGAAACCACCATGATAACATTGTGATCATCTGTCTCCTGCTTGTCGTAATAACCTCTAAAAAGCATTTTCTCAGCTTTGCCTCAGCATTCATCCGTGTTGATGTTTTTGCCATGTTTCATTCCTTGCTAGTGCTGATTAGGACTCCATATTCCATCACTTATTGCACAATTTACAGTTGATGGACATGGGAGGCATTTTCATCTTTTATTTTTATTGAGACAATGGTACCATGAATTTGCTCCTGATGCACATGCGTAAAAGTATTTCTAGGGCAATGGTTCTCCAAATGTAGTCCAGCATCAGATCACCAGGGAGACGCAAAATCTCAGCTCCCACTTCAGACTTGAATTAGACCCAACGGGAGAGGGGTCCAGTAATGTGCGTTTTAACGAGACCTCTGGGTGTGCTAATGGGAGGTTAAAGTTCGAGGACCGTGTCCTAGAATATGGATGGAAGACCGAAATTGCTAGCCTGGTGTTCGATTCGCTAGATAAAATCAATCTGTTTTCCAAAGCAGTCTGCCAGTTTACACTTTGCCAGCGGTGTATGAGAGTTCTTGTTTATATCTTAACTAACATGTGGCTTTGTCAATATTTTTTACTTTAGCCATCCTGGTGAGTATGAAATATTTTATTGTGTTTTTAATTTGCATTTTAATTTTCAATAATGAGAATGAAGGAAGTATCATTCAAAGCCCCAATGGGAAAAAAAGGTATACTCAACAGGAAAAAAAGATGGTATATTCTATTTAGGATGTGTATGTATGTGGACTGGTGGGGAGAAATAGAGATTGCGCAGAAACTCAAGGCTAACAGCAGTGACTCACTCCTTTAAGCCAAAAAGACAGAGTCTAAGTCAAAGAGTTTAAGCCAGAAGACAGTCCCAAAGAGTGGGCGCCTGTAGAGGATGGATGAAGCTTGTCCCAGCCAACAGTTGCAGGGAGGGAGGCAGGGCGCGCACCCTGGCCATTCTCTCCTCCTTGATCTCGGAATCTCTGAGACTGGAGAGGTCTGGTGAATCCGGAGGAGCGAACAAAAGACATCTAGTCTGGTACAAGCATCTTTCTCACATGGTTTTAGTCATGTGGGTTTTCTATTTTTGAAAGTGCTTATTCAAACCTTTTGTTCTACACGTTTTTTTCATATTGATTTGTGGGCATTTAAATATCCTGAATTTGTGCTCTTTGTCAGTTATTTGTGTTACAGAAATCTTTTCCTGCTCTGTGGCTTCTTTACTTATTTTTACTTTTGTTTTCTGTGTTGGGGATGGAATCCAGGGAGGGCACTGTGCCTGGTAGGCAAGTGCTCTATCACTGAGCTGCATCCCTAACCCATCTCTTTTGCTCTTTTTAATGCTGTCTCTTAAAAAAACAGAATACCTAATTTTAGTGTGGTTTAAATAATCAATCTTTTCTTTTGTGGTTAGTGCTTCTGATGCCCTATTTTTAAAATATTTAACTGCCTTGAAGTCATGAAGATGTTCCTCCTTATTAATTTTAGAAAGTATATTATTTACTTTTCACATTTAGATGTGGTTGATTTAGCTGGAGATCTCTCCTTCGTCATATAAAATGTGCATTATGGATGAGTCGGTTCCTGGACCTTCTTTCTATTGCATTAGTCTATTCTTGTAGCAATACCACAATGCTTTGTTTCTACAGCATTATCATAAGTCTTGATTTCAAGGAGGGCAGGTCCCCATACTTTGTTCTTTAAGAGATTCTATGTTAATCTTTGTCCTTTACATTCACATAAGACTATTAGAATCAGTTTATCAAATTCCACTTTAAAAAAAGTCCCCAACATTCTCTTAGAATTTTTACAGAGGTCAAATTGCATTTATAGATCAACTTGGGGGAAAGGTAAATGTCTATACAATGTATCTATTTATCCATGGACATTATATATACTACCTCATTTATTTAGGAATTTAATTTCTCTCTGAAATGTTTTATACCCAGGGTGGTAGCATACACCTGTAATCCCAGAAATTTAGGGGGTTGAGGCAGGAGGATCACAAATTTGAGGCCAGCTGGGGTAACTTAGTGAGATTCTGTCTCAACAAAAACAGACTAAGAACGTAGCTCAGTGGAAGAGTACCCTTTAGTTCAATCTCCTGTGCTGAGGGGTGGGGAGGAAAATGTTTTATAGTTGTCTGTATGTAAGTCTTACACATCACCTTAATTTTTATTTTTTGCAATGCTGGGGCTCAAACTTAGGATCTTGTACGTGCTTGGTAAGCCCTTTACCACTGAGTTGCACCCCTGAGCCCAATTTAAACATTTATAATTAGTTTGTGAATTTCTATGTTATGTAAGTGGTGTCCTTTTAAAATTTCATTTTCTAATTCTGTAGATGAAATAAAGAAAATCAAATGATTTTTTTTTTTGTACACCGACCTTTGCTTATGGTTTGAGTGCTTGTATCTCTCCAAAATTCATGTTGAAACTTGATCCCCAGCACAGTAGTATTAAGGGGTGGGCAGTAGTATTAAGGGGTCATGAGGGCTTTGTCCTGGAAATGGAATTAGGGTCCTCATTAGAGGAATCCAGGGAGCGAGTTCAACCTTTTGGCACCTCTGCCATGTAAGGTCCGTCCCGGGAAGAACGTCGTCTGCGAAGCAGAGAATGAGTCCTCGCCAGACGCAGTACCTGTGGGCACCATGATCTTGGATTTCCCAGCCTGCAGAACGATGAGGAATACATGTCTGTTATTCACAGATTTCCCAGTCCTACGCATTTGGTTATAGCAACAGGAATAGACTTAGATGTGATTTCATTAGCAGCCTTGCTAATCTCTTTTAGAAATCCAAATGATTTATCTTAACTCATTTCAAATGCTCTCTAGATACAGTCATGTCACCTGTGAACGATGACAGATGTATTTCCTTTTCCAATCCCTACAACTTTCATTGTAGATATTCTGCCTTTAATTTTTAAAATACTTTTCAGATTAACAAAGCTACACTTTACTCCTAGTTTGCATATTTTTAACAAAAAATTAAATGTTTATATGTGTTAAATATCAAATGAGATAATCATATGACTTTTTCCATTTTCTCTGTTAAGGTGAAAAATTCCACATATTGATTTTTTTTAATAAAGAGAGAGGGACAGTGAGAGAGAGAGAGAGAGAGAGAAAGAGAGAATCAATTGTATTTAGCTTTTCATGGATCTTCCTTGCCAGACACTTCATTGTGTATGTGGTGCTGGGGTTTGAACCTGCATACTTGTGCATGCCAGGCAAGCACTATAACCGCTGAGCTACCACTCCAGCCCCCCACATATTGATTTTTGAGTGTTAAGCTTGCTTGCATTCATGAGCAACCCCAAGTTGGTTGTGATATTGTATCCTTTTTATATATTGCTGGACTTGATTTTCTAATATTTTGTTCAGGATTTTTACCTTTTTTTTTTTTTTTTCGTGAGATTGGCCCTGTAATTTCCTTGCTTGGTGGGAACTGATTGGACACCCATGACATGAAGGTTGCTTTGGCCCTGGAAAAGGAGTTGGGGAGCATTCTTTGATTTTCTATTCCGGAACAATTTTGTATTATCTTGGCATTTGTTTCCCAAAGCGGTTAATACAATTTGCTGGTGAAGTCACCTGGGCTTGCAGTTTTGTTTCAGGGAAAGTTTTCAGTTATACATTTGATTTCCACAGTAGTTTGTGAGGGTTAGGATTTTTTTTCTTCTTTTGGTAAGTTGTATTTTTCTATGTTTTGCATATTTCCTCAAATTTTTCAAATTTCTTGGCACAAAGTAGTTCATTTTTAAAATCTTTTTAATATTTCCAGGATCTGTAGTAATGTCCCTTTTTTTTTTTCCAGAGGGACATTATTTATATCTTCTTTTTTTAATTTCATCTTGCCAGTATTTGAAAATATCATTAATCTTTTCAAAGATGATTATTAATAATAATTCAAGTTTTAAATATGTTGAAAATTTCATTTGCTTATTTTCTGTTTCATAAGTTTCATCTCTTATTTCTATTATTTGCTTTACTTTTTAAGGTTCACTTTCATAATATTTTTCTACTTCCTTGCAAGGAATGATATTCTTTCCTCTTTCTTAGTATATGTGTTAAGAATTATAAATAGGGGTTGGAGTGGTAGCTCAGCAGTTACAGCACTTGCTGGCACGTGTGAGGATGCGGGTTCAGCACCACATACACTACCAAGTGTCAGAGCAACTAAAGCTACATGAAAAACTAAATAAAGTTGATTCTCCCTCTCTCTCTCTCTCATTGTGCCGCTCTCTTAAAAAAAAAAAGAATTATAAATGTTTTTCAAAGATTAGTGTTAGGTACAGTCCACAAATTACTATGTCTGCATTTTTTTTATTATTTAGTTCGAAATATTTTATATTTTTCATTTTGATTTCTTTGATCCATAGGTTATCCAAACGTTTGGGGGATTTTTCTGGCTGTGCTTCTTAACATTTGTATTTATTTTTTCCACACTTTTATTGGTGCATTATAGCTGTACATAATGATGGGATTTGTTGTTACATATTAACACATGCACACAATGTAACAACATACTTGGACCAATATCACTCCCAGTACTTTTCACCTCCTACTCTGTGGTCCCTTTCCTTTGCTGATCTCTCCGATTTTTAGGGGATCCACTTCCACCTTTTTTTTTCCTTTTTTCTCTCCAGCTTCCACATATGAGAGAAAACATGACCCTTGACCTTTTGAGTTTGGCTAATTTCTTACAATGATGATCTTTAGTTCCAACCATTTTCCTGCAGATCCCATAATTTAATTTTTTCTTTATGGTTAAATAAAACTCCATTGTGTATAGACACCACATTTTCTTTGTCCGTTCATCTGTTGATGGATACCCAGGCTGGTTCCATAGTTGGCTATTGAGAAGTGTGCTTCTGTAAACATGGATATGCATGTATCGAGGTAGAACAATGACTTTAATTCTTCAGGGTAAATATGGAGAAGTGGTAGAGCTGGGTCATATGGTAGTTCCATGCCTAGTCTTTTGAGGACCTCCATACTGATTTCCACAGTGGTTGTACTAATTTACGGTCCCACCACCAGTGTAAAACTGTTCCTTTTCCTCCATATCCTCTGCATCTAGCTGCATTTCTGCTATTGACTTTTAGGGAACATTCTGCAAGAATTTCGGTTTATTGAAACTTATTCAGACTTGTCCTATGGTCAAACATGGTCATGTTTCCTAAATATTTCGTGTACAATTAAAAAGAATGGGACTGGAGAGGTGGCTCAGTGGTTACGACACTTGCCTGGCATACACAAGTACGAAAGTTCAAACCCCAGCACCACGTACACAGCGAAGTCTCAGAGAAACGAAAGTCATGTGAAAAACTCAATAAAAATTGATTCTTTCTGTCTCTCTGTCTCACTGTCCCCTCTTTCTTAAAAAAAAAAAAAAAAGGAGAAAAAAGGATGTGTTTTCTGCAAATGTTAGATGCAATGCTTGATGTGTGTTAATAAGATCAGTTTTAGGGGTTGGGGATTTAGCTCAGTGGCAGAGCACTTGCTTAGCATGCGCAAGGCCCCAAGTTCAGTCCTCAGCCCTAAAAAAATAAATAAAATAAATAAGATCAGTTTTGTGGATACTGATTTTTCTTACATTCTAAATTCATTTTTTTTAGTCTGCTTGTTTTATCAATTACTGAGTGGGATCTATTAAAATCTACTACTGATTTTGTCTATTTCTTCTTTTATATTTTTTAATTTTTGCTTTATACAGTTTGAGGATGTTGCTTCACAAAAACTGAAATTTTGTATCTTTCTGGTGGATTGAATATTTTATCTCATAAAGGATATGTGTTGCAACCAATACTGTTTGACCCTTCAACATCTAATTTGTGTGCTTTTGAAATAGTAACAACAACTTTCTTTTGGTTTGTTTTTATACGGTATTTTTTAAACTTTTATTTATTTTTTATTAGTGCATTGTTGTACATAATGATGGGATTTTTGTCACATATTCCAAGATGCACACAACACAGCGCTACAGTTTCTCAATATCCTCCCTGCCCTGCACCTCTCTACCTCCCTCCTTCCATCCCCTGATCCCTTACCTCTCTTCTGGGTCCTATATTTTTCCTAAAATACAAAAGTACAGTGACATAATTCTTAAACCTACAAAGAACATTTTATATATATATATATAGCTATAATATATACAGTGACATACTTATAAATGCTTCGAATGTGCCTTGCTTTATCTCAGATCTAATATTTCCCCTTCTCCTCCCTTCCTTTCATCCCTGGTTATTTTTCAATATATTTGACAATAGGATTACCTAAACATTTATGTTTTTGTAAAGGCATGCAGTATAGCTTATTCAAATATCTTATGCAGTATCTAGCAACTATATCTCATAAATATTGACAAAATTCCTTTTGCCCTATATTTTAGGTGGTCTAGTCTAAAAACTTAATATGTCTTCTATTCTTGGAACACTTATTCCATTTAGTTGTATGTAATATATCCTGATACATTTGTTCTGCTACCTTCTCAATTTGTTACTAGATACTTTGTATACTTGGCTACTATTTAAATGGTATAGTTTACTATGCCATTAATTCTATGTCCCAACAATCCTGCTTCTGAGCAATTTTATTGAAAAGCTCATGCACAGGTGTCTGAAGGGCATGCTTGAGAATATCCATCACAGCCCTGTAATAAAAATGTGGAGGCTGCTGTCGGATCCACACTGACTCTTTGACCTGATGCCATTTTGAATGCATATGTCATATCCGGTAGTCTCAGGACAGGGCTTTTTGTACAGTGAGATAATCATCAAGAACAACAAATATGACCAATGACAGGGTTATCTAATTCTTTTCCCCCAAATGAATGAAGGCGTTAAGCATTGAGATGTTGTTGACGGACTGAAAGAAAGAATTCTACCCCTGTCTCTTTTGCAACGCTGATGTCTGAACACTGGCACTGACCTTCTTGGATAGGATAATCATGTGAAAAGAACAAATGTGCTTTTTCTACTGTGAAAAGAATAACAAAAGCTTCCTAACATTGGTGACTTCATACATTTTTCTTTAAATAACTGTTGTGGTTTTTATTGGAAATATTAATTCTTCTGAAGACCAACCTCCTTTGTACCTCTTTGTATGTGAACTTCTTTTTTTATCAAGTTTCACAAATTTATTAATCAGTGTAATAAACTCTGACAAATCAACATGATTTCATGTATTTAAAGAAGAAATGTTTCCTGGTTAAGCTGAAAATCAAGTGGATGGTGTTTCAGTCTTTTTTTTTTTCTTTCTGCTATGACCTAAAGATCTGACAAGAACAATTTTCAAAGATGAAAAGTTTATTTATTTTAGGGGCTCACGGTTTCAGGGGTCTCAGTCCATAGCCCACTCTGTTGTTTTGGTTCTGAGGTCAGGCAGAGAACATTATGGAGGTCAGGTGTGGAGGAGAAAAGCTGCTCAGAACACAAAACCAAGAAGCAGAGGGAGAGGCTGCTCTCCAGAGACAAAATATATACCCCAAATGCACATCCCCAGAGACCCACTTCCTCCCGCCACACCCTACGTGCTTACAGTTACCACCAGTTACTCCCTATCAGCAGATCAATGCACTGAGTAGGTTCAAACTGTCAAAACCCAATCATTTCACCTCTAAAATTTCTTTCATTATGTCACTCATGAAGTTTTGGGGGACACCTCATATCTAAACCATAACAGATGGCTTCCAAAAGACCTTCATTCTAAGCAGCTTGATAGTAGGGCATTCCATTTAGAAGCGAGGACCTTCTTTCTTCCTTTTGCTGTGATCCACATTCACTGAATAGAACTCATGCTGAGAATTGGGAGCCGGCTTATCCCAGAAATCAGGGTTGTTCTTCCTGATTGACCAATGCTGAACGTACCACATACAGTACTATTCCAGCACCTCCTCTCTAAAACATACAAAGAGATGCACCAGCTTGGCTGCTGGTGGGCTTAGCTGAGGATCTGGTGGGACATGATTTCAGCAGAAGCCTATGGCTCCAAATGAGACCACAAATCTACCCAGACCTGACACTAAGTAGCCTCTGTATGTGTAAACTTTTGCCTATCTTTTATTCTAGATACTCTTTAAAAAAAAAAAAAGAGAGAGAGAGAGGGACAGTGAGAGATAGAGAAAGAGAGAAACAACTAATTTAGTTTTTGCATGGCCTTAGTTGCTCCAACACTCAGTTGTGTACGTGGTGCTGGGGTTTGAACCAGGGTCCTTGTGCTTGCCAGGCAAGCGCTGAAACCGCTCCAGCCCCTATTCTAGATACTCTTATCTCTGAGTCTGCTTCTAACACGACCTAAGTGTCCATCACCAGAGAACAGGCAATTAAAACATGGTGGATATAAGCTACGGAGCATTACCAGACACATAGAGGAGCATACATAGATGCTTCAAAATGTGATGTTGAGTAGAAAGAAGAAAAGAAAGAAAATATAACATTAATGAGATTTTCCATGTTCAAATTTATTTTAGTCTTATGGCAATTCTAGATGAGGGCAGGAATTTTTCTCTGTATCCCTGGAGTCTGAAGTTGCGCCTGGGACCTAGAAACACTTGTGAATGCTTGCTGAATGAATCCTCATTTTACAAACATGTAGTGAAAACACTGCACATTAAGTAACTTATTTGAAGTCACCCAAAAAATAAGGGGCAGAGCTGTGACTGCAGCCTGTGCTCTGGCCATTGTGCACCCTGTCCCTGAAGCTGGGGCACTGAACCACCTGTGTGCATGAGAAACACACAAACGGGATACGACACCATTACTTTCTAAAAATAATACACATTCAAGTGCTTAGTCAGTGGGTGTGTTTATGGTGTTGAGCAAAAGGAGAGTTGGAATCAGGAAGGGAGAGGAGAAAATAAAAGAAACCATGAGTAGCCTGGATCGCAAGGGGCCATGATGGTCATAAGAACGGGAGGAACTCAGCCCCCTGCTTCTGCAGCCCCCAAATAAAAAAAATGAAAACATTAAAACAATAATGATACATGAGGACGATGATGATAAGTGATGACTGGAGGTACGAAAGCAGAGATCACAGGTAAAAATAACTCTTCCAAACAGTTTTGCTATGAAGGAGAGGAAAGAATGGAGTACAGATGGAGCAGAACGAGGGTTCAAGCATTTCCCCTTTTGTAATAGCAGATTTATTGAGATATAATTTGCATCCCATACAGTTCACTCATCTGAAGTGTGCAGCTCAACAGTGTTTGGTGTGTTCGTAGGGTGGTGCAAACGTCAGCGAAATTGACGTTAGCACATCTCATCAGCTCAGAAGGAAACCGCATGCCTGTCACCATTGACTGCTTCCCTTCCTCATCTGTATCCCCAGTTTTACAGATTTACCTGTTCTGCACATATTCAACATAAATAGAATTATGTAATAGGTGACTTTTTGAGTTTGGCTTCTTTCATTTAGTATAATAGTCAAGGTTCATCCATGTTGTAGCATGTAGCAGTTTATTTCTTTAATTGCAAAGCAATATCCTTTGTATGCATGTATGACATTTTATTTTTCCATTCACCGATTTGAGAACATTTGGGCTGTTTCCGTTTTTTGGGGTGTTATGAGTGATGGTGCCGTGAGCATCCTTTTGAACAAGTGTTCTCCTTTGTCCTGGTAGCTACCTGAGGTGGCATTCTTGGCTCACGTGGTAACCCTATGTTTAATTTTTTTGAGGACCTTCTAGACTGTTTTCCAAAACAGCTACACCATTTTATATCCCCATGAGCAATGAGTGAGGGAGGGTTCCAATTTCTCCCCATCTTAAACAACTCTTGTTATGAGCTATCTTTTTTTTTTTTTTACTACAGCCGTACTAGTAGGTGTGATGTGACTTCTCACTGTGGTTTTGATTAACAGTTCTCTGAAGGCTAATGATGGTGTCTTTACTCATGTGTCCCTTTCGTTTTGAAGATGAGTGTGTTTGTAAAGTGATGTGAATGTCCTCAAAGAGCAAGAGCTTGGTGTTGCAGGAGGTATTGGTGATCTCTGCAGGAGCCAAATGCAGGAGGAGGGAGAAGGCCTGAGGTCCAGACTTCAAACCAAGGGTTTAGCATTGATCAGGGGAAGGACACTTCAGATCACTTCAAACTCAAAAGACCATCAATTACACGATTCTACTTATGTTCACCTGCCCAGGATAGAATCTGTAGAGAGTTTGGTGGCCAGGGAGGTGAGGAGTGAGTGCTAAGGGTCATGGGATTCCCTTCTGAGTTGATGGAGAATGTGCTGAGTGGTCTCACGTGGCCTTCCTGAAGAAGAGGCAGGGTGGGAACGCAGGTAGGACACTAGGTGGTGAATGGAAGGAGAGAGCATTCTTATCTGAAGGCTTCAGTTTTCTTCATAGAACATGAGGTGAGCCCATCGCTAGGAGGGGTGCAGTGGCAGAAGGAGCTGAAACGGTGAGGTGAGAACAGGAAGACCTGGGCTAGCTGCCCCTCCCACAGAGTGGGAAACAGCCTGTGCAGACGGCAGCTTCCAATGCCCTGTGTAGGCTTGTGGTCATGATGTCAAAGTGTATGGGTTAGCTTGGAGTAACTAAAACATTATTTTTAGAAACATGGGGCATGGGGTGAGAAAGCAGTTATAGAGATTGCCAGAGTGAGGGTCTTTTGGGGACAGAAAGGGGCATGGGAGGCAGAGTATTTATGAGGGAGTCCTTATCAGGGTGGGTTTTGGAATCTAAGGGGCTGCTGAACAGGATGGACTTCAGCATAACCAAAGAATTGCTGCCAAAAGAGTGCTAGAGCAAGTGAGCTAGAAGGATGGGAAGCTAATGAGAATTTTTCTTTTTAGTAGATTTTGTTCTTTTAGAGCACTTTGTAGATCCACATCAAAAATTGAAGTAAGAGAGATTTTTCACGCAACCTGGTCTCTATGCATGCTATCTCTCCACTATCATCAACCCCATCGGTGTGGTGAATTGTTATCATCAATGAACCTTCATTAACACGACTATCACTCAAAGGCCATGGTCCATATTAGGGTTCCCTCTTGCTGCTGTGCATTCTGTGGGTCATGACTAAGGCACAACGATACGTACCCACCACCACGGTATCATACAGTACGTTGTCCCATTCATCCCTGCCTTCTCCAAACCTCCGGAAGCCACAGATCCTTTTACTGTCTGCATACTCTTGTCTTTTCCAGAGTATCATAGAGTTGGAATTACACAGCAACAGCTTCTTCAGATTGAATTCTTTCATTTAAGGTCCCTTCATGTCTTTTCACAGACCAATTGGGAGATCTGTAAGGGAAATTTCAGAGTTGGCCTAAGCTGGCTACAGAAATGCAAGTGATGGAGCTGGAGGCTTGGTGGTTACGGCACTTGCGCGGCATGCGCAGGTACACGGGTTCAAACCCCAGCACCCACGTACACAACTAAGTGTCAGAGCAACGAAAGCCATGTGAAAAACTCAATAAAAATTGATTCTCTCTCTCTCTTTCTTCGACTGTCCTTCTCTCTTAAAAAAAAAAAATGCAAGTGAAGGGAAAGGTTGTTGGAGGTGAGTAGATGGAGGAACCCAGAGATCAGCATGTCGGATGAGTCATCTTCATGGTATGAAATGAATGAACCACACCACTGCCAATCATGGGAAGAGATCACGCCGAGGCAGGAAATGAGACCTGGAGCAAAAAAAAAAAAAAAAAAAAAGTCATGCCCTGCATGCTCAGGGACATGGGTTCAAACCCCAGCACCACGTACACAGAGAGGTGTTGGAGCAACGAAGCCACATGAGAAACTAAATAAAATTGATTCTCTCTTTCCCTCTCTCTCTCTCACTGTCCATCTCTCTTAAAAAGAAAGAAAGAAAAAAAAAAGTGATGCCCAGGGCTGGAGTGGTGGCTCAGCAGTTAAATCACATGCTTGGGGCTGGAGCGGTGGCTGGGCAGTTACGGTGCTTGCCTGGCATGCTCAAGTATGCAAGTTCAAACCCAGCACCACGTACACAACGGAGTCTTGGAGAAATGGAAGCCACATGAAAAACAAAATAAAATTAATTCTCTCACTGTCCCTCTCTTTTAAAACAAACAAACAAAAAACACAAAAAACACATGCCTACTATACACAAGAAACTCAATTTAAACCCCAGCACCACATACACAACTAGATGCCAGAGAAATAAAGGCCGGATGAAAAAGTAATTAAAATTGAGTCTCTCTCTCGCTCTCTCTCTTTCACACACACACACACACACACACACACACTCTCTCTCTCTCTCTCTCTCTCTCTCCATCTCTCTTTTTTTTTTTTTTTTTTTAAAGAGAGAGGGACAGTGAGAGAGACAGAGAAAGAGAGAAACAACTTTATTTAGTTTTTCACATGGCCTTAGTTGCTCCAACTCTCGGTTGTGTACGTGGTGCTGGGGTTTGAACCCGGGTCCTCGTGCTTGCCAGGCAAGCGCCGAAACCACTGAGCCACCGCTCCAGCCCCTCTCCATCTCTCTTAAAAAAAAAAAAAAAATATGGTGCCCAGGCTTTGTGCAGGCCTGCTGCGGAGAGGGGCTCTACAGAAGCTGTAGACTCAGATGGAGAAGAGGAAAGCTGGTTTCTTCCTGCATGCACGTGCTGGGAGGCTGACCTGGTGGCATCCATGACACTACCTGTGGATCCTGTGTTCCCCTCCCTCTAAGACTGAGGCTTATGCTATTTCTTTGTGGTTGTACCTCAGCTTTAGGAAAGACTCTCACTGAATGCTTACAGTCCGGTGTTTGCTATCATGGAGAGAATTGAGGGAAGGGCTTGCGTTCAGCAGAGGGGCAGGGGCAGGAAAAAGTAGATCCCAAGGGTGTGTGAGGGGACCTACAGTGCAGCCAGCAGGGGCTGCCCAGCTATACCAACTAGGGAAGACCTCCAGGGGTGAGCTGAGGCTCAGGAATCCAGGGGACTGAAATATGGGTGGGGGAATTTCCTGTAGTTCAAAGGTGAGGATGGGTCCTATAACTTGTTTTTAAATAGGTAAGGGACAGTTTTATTTAGATATATGCTGGCAGAGCACTTACAATTAGGGTGTACATCCTCATATATGCAAATGCCTGCTCCTCTTCCTCCTCATAACCTCTTCCGTGGGAGTTATTTTGTGGTCTTTTCCCCTCCACAAGACTGCTCTTGAGGCTCATTTGCGTATCACTTCTCCAACAGAGGACCTGGGACCTGGACCCCTAAGTGGAAAGCCCCTCAGGGCTTCCTGGTGACCTAGCTCTGGTATGGATTTAAGTGCTTGCTCTGTGACTCTTTGTCCTCTGTGTTTGTGTCTAATGGGTCCACAATAAGGATCAGGCAACATGAGCACCCAGGTGTGTGTGGACCTGGGTGTGCAAGGATCTAGGTGGGGATCTGGGTGTGTGTCACTTGGGCGTGGGAGGCCTGGGGTCTGAGGCCTGCTAAGGATGTTGCTGTGTGGAGAGCCCAGGTCCCAGGATCCAGATCTGCTTATGTTTGGGGCTGAGCACCTCAGGGCCACCCACTGGTGTGGGCTTTAGAAGAGAGGTAGGTGGGGCTGCTCCATGATGAAGCGGCAGCCCTGGGCCAAGGAGTGGCCTCTGCCCTTCACCATAAACTAAATAACAGCACTTTGAACAAAGTTTATGGCCTTGGCTGAGTTCCAGCCGTCTGAGGGCTCAGGCTGTAAATCATTTCAAAGCTGGAGAGCCTGCTGGCTGGGGCATGGTCACCCTAAGAGGTAGGTGAAGCACGGAGGATAGATCACACTCTGGTCTTCCTCCTCCTTGTGGGTGTCAAAATTGAATTAAGTGGAACATCCCGGGTGGCCTTGATGGGGAAAGACACCCCGCAGCAGCTGTGTGACTTGCAGGTCGGGGCTTGGAGAGAGAGTAGGAAGGGAGGAGACAGGAAGAGGACCCTAATCCCTGGAACACTGGAGGAGGCTGGGTCTGTTTTTAGCCTGGGCTGGTGGGGATACTCATTCGTTCCCTCCTACTCTTGGCTCCATCCTTCAACAGCTGGGCCCTGGGCCGGGGGTGCTTTCCTGTCCCCTCCACCAGTTCCAACTGTCCACAGGAGTGCCCTATGGTTCCCACAACCAGCTGTCCCACCGCGCTGCGAGTGGGTCTGAGGCGCTTTGGAATCAGATCTGCTAAAAGCAGAGTGGAGAGAAAGGGAAACGATGAATACTAACATAGCAGGGACGACGATAAAGGACAGAAAGAAACCCTACATAAATCTGCATGGCTAATGATGTCAGGAAAGACGGGGACACGGGCGGAGGACAATGGGGAGCTGTGAACTTGAGGACAGGAAGGCGCGGTCACTTCGGAGTCAGAATTGGGAAAAGAGGAAAGGGGGCGCAGAGGGCAGATGGATCGCCTGAGCAAGCCAGGAGACAGTGAGGTCATTGGTGGCCAATCAGAGTGGAGGATGGAATTCCAGCCCTGGAAAGGGAAAGGAAATGACCCCTGGGGAATGGAGAGTGCCACAATCTTGTCCCCTGATGGAGAGGGCTGCGGAGAGCAGGAAGGCTGGTTGGAGGCTTGTGCCTGCCCATGTTGACATTGGTGTTCCGGATTTCTCTTTGTGCTGCTCACAGTGTGGGGACTGCGCTTGCAAGATCATCCCCAAGGGCAGGCGGACAGCCCTCCCTGGGCAGTGGCTGCCTCCCTGAATCCCCCACAAGGCTGAGGTTCTTGGCCTAGCCCCATCCCTCAGCAGGTGTCTTCATCCCTCATCCCTCATCCCGGCTCCCATTTCGCACAATGCTGACTCACGGGCAGGCAGATGGGACTCAGATCTGCTCCAGTTTCAACTCAAGCACTTCCGAAAACAAGGAAGGCACTACCGCGCACTGCAGGGTTCGCATTTGGACAGCTCAAAATTTTGGCAAGGTTTTCTTTGATATCAAGGGGAAAAAAAACCTCCCCATGATTTTCATCGATTTTGCTATCTTAGAGTCACACAGAATAATTTTACTACCTTCCAAGTAAGATAGACTTGTACACTTTTATAGGTTTGTTCTGATATCCCAGTGAGTCTTCTGTTTTCCAAATTGAACCAGTTCTTTCAATCTTAGCTCTTGGGAATAACTTCCTCTCACTTCTCTTTCCAGTTGCTATCCTCTGAATACACACCTATTTTTCATTTATTTTGATGTTCATTCATTCACATCCTCAATTTATTCCAAAAGAGAATTGAAGGAACTTGCAAAACCATAATTGATAATAGCACGATTTTAAAAGGAATGGAGGAAACATAGTGAAGGGAAAATAAATGCAGGAAGTATTGAGCCCAGGTAAGTGGAGTACATAAACACATGCCTATAGTGCCCTAAAGTTGGGTTGGTATAGACACCAAATTTGCCTTTTGAACTTCCTGGCCACCAAGGCAAAAAGGGAAATATGGGCAGTTATGCAATTCAGTCTCTATAAGAGCAAACAGGAAACACAGCTGTTCCTGGATGTGGAAATGAAAGAAAAATGTCCCTTGGGTTCTCCCAGAGAATACATCCAACAATTTTCATACAATACTCAAGCTATTTCTTATAAAGTCATCTCTCATTATAGATCCAGGACTTAACTCCAAAATACAATTTCAATAGAAGCATGTGCTCCAGTTTGTTAATGTGCCTCTTAAAATGTGGCAATAAAATATTTCAAATTCCAACTGACCAAAGAAAATCACAATGAGCTATTTCTGCCTCTTGGGGAAGACTATGCTTCTATGAGCACAGCTTGCAAGTGCATTAGCTTTTTGGGCAGTGACATTGCTATTGACTCTTGTTAGCAGTCTACTCAGACTTATTCCTTCCACTGTGACAGGAACTGAATTTGAGCCAACTTGTCCAATTGATTTTTTTGAACTTAAGTGCAGGAGCATGTTGTTTATCACCACAATGCTCCATCTCACTTTTCCTTCCCGTTCGTTCCATCCTGTTGATAGTCTTTAACTGGGATTGCACCAACCAGTCCCCCACATTTCATTGGATAGAAGGCTCCTTCAAATGCAGTTTGCACCATTTTAAAAAATTATCTAACAGAGTAATGCCAATTAAACTATATTAATCTGTGATATGCAACTGATTTTTAAAAATATTTTATTAAGGGATTGAGTTATTGTACAAGCATAAATGCATTTAAAGTAACAATAAGATATGCATATACTCTTTTTTTATTTTATTCAAAAATTTATTTGTTGAACAAACAAGCTTCTAATGAAATAATATAATATATATATAAATTCTGAAAATTAGATTTACCCCCCAAGAGCCCCCTCCCAATTACCCACCTTTATCCCTCCCCTCCCCCCTTCCCAATACATCTCTACAAATGCCTTAGGTTGTATGACATTACACCTTATCCAGATTTAAAACATGATACTAGGCCTCCTTTCTCAATGGCCAGGGTCTAGCTCCAGCCTCCACATATGAGTGAAGACATTCCACCCTTGGTTCTCTGGGTTATGCTGATTTCACTCAGCATGATTTCTTCCATAACCATCCATTTACTTTCAAAGGTTATGCATATACTCTTAAACCAGAATTACCCCCTAAATCCCTCCCTGTTCTCCCTCCCTCTCCCCTCCCCCACCTCCCCCACCTCCCCCATCTCCCCTACATATCTATGATTGCCTTAGATTATGTGTTGCTATGTCTTTGTTGTGTCTAATATATGAGATTAGCTACCTTTCTTATGGACCTGGGTTTATCTCCAGCCTCCACAAATGAGTAAAAACATT